>FMBT01000852.1:0-10052 GCA_900095095.1 Fragilariopsis cylindrus CCMP1102
TCCATCTTCTGACTCCTCTGAATATGCTCCTCCTGCCTGTGATTGTTGTTCTTGGCGATGTATTGATATATTTGACGTCGCTTAGAAGTTGTTTGATCATAGGGATCGTATTGACGTTGCATCCCCGCGGCACGTTTCAACCAATTTACTGTCTTGGAATGACTGATAAAGTTCGATCCAGCCATATCGTGTGCACCATCTACCATAGTTTTAGAAAATTCTGTCGCAACAGCATAAAATTCTTCTCTCTGGTACACTTGATTGTATAATAGTTCATCGGCAGCATCCTCGGCTGTAATAATAATAGGATTAATATCAGCGTTTGGATCATCTCCATTTTCAATTGCACCATCCTGAAAGATCAACCCACGGCGTAATCGTGTACGTTCTACCGTGTACCGATGAATCTTCGATGCAAAGGCTCCAACTTCTTCATATTCTAATGAATCATCGAAGAACTTTCCACTTTTGAGATATTTTTCCATTGCCTCCAAGGTAGGTTGATTCAGATTCTTTTTGTTGGTAGCTTCTTGATTTTCTTTCTTTGGGTCTTGGATTCATCGTCGTCGTCCTCGTCGTCGTTGGTTCCTTTATTATTAGTATCAGTTTCATTCTCATTTTCATTTTCGTCGTCATCGTCTTCGTGTTCATCATCAGTTTTCTTGTTGTTGGTATCACCAATTTTTCTACTGCTTCTTCTCACACGGTTTTGATTATCATCGTCTTTCTCGTTGTCGCTATTATTGTTCCTGTTATCGTCATCGTTATCATTATCAGCGTCTTTCTCATTGTCGCTATTATCGTTATCATTGTCATTATCATTCTTGTTGTGTTATTATCTTCTAAATCTTGGTCCATATCGGCATGCATAGAAAAACATGTCCTCGTTGCTTTCAACAGACTTTCTTCATCTGTCTCTCCCATCATAAGGGAACTTTCGGCACTCTGATGTTCTGCCATGATGTATAAATTGTTGCTTTTTGATTGATGATGGTAGTGCTCCAAGTATGATACGCTGTTACGGTACAGCAGATACACAGTAATTTAATTTTGTCCTGGACGGAATGCGATTTCTGAGAAAAAATCACAAAAGTCATGCTAGTCAGTCGAATTGCACGCCAAGAAGATAAGATGAGCAAATTAAAAGTCACGTCGGAACTTAAAGCAACAACACAACAACGATAACAACGATAACAACAACAGCAACAACAGCAACAACAGCAACAACAGCAACTAGATCTACAACAAGATATGACATAACTTACAACTCACAACAACACAAGATATCTATTGCTTATGGTGAAAGTCGTATCGATATCTCGCATCTGGCTCGATACGGCGTGTACTGTACTGCATTATTTGTTATTGGTACCGTTGTACGTTGAAGGTATGTTTTGAATAAGAGTTTGTCATATTTTGCGCGAGATACTGGAGGTATGTATGATATGTATAGATCATATGAAGAAAACGCAGGGCAAGGAAGATGTAAAATAAAGCAATTAATTTTTTTCCTTTTTAAAAATGAAAATTTCAATATTTGTTAACAACTCCTACAATATAGCAGGTTATTTAGCAAGCAAAGATCATACGATCTGACGATAATGATGATCACTCTACAGAAAAAGAAAAACAATCATCGAGTCAGTAATCAATCCATTCTATTGAATGGTATTTCGTATCATTTAAATAACGAAAGGGGCGTGTGATGCGATCCACATGATAAAAAAAATTCAAAATATATATATAGATCGTGTTCGTTGAGATTTTATTACGATAATTACCCCCTCTGTAGACCGAAAAATTAATTCTTCATCTAAGCGGGAACAAAAAGAAAAACAAAGGCTAGCAAACTACTTGTAGTGGTGGAGACATCACCATCATCTTCGATAACGATTTTATTTTCTGTCTGCATTAGGGCTACGAATTACGACTGTGAAGTACGGTATCAACATCATAATACACCTCATGTCGTACCATCACAATCCTTTATTGATCTATTCGGTTCAGTTCAGCATTCGACTTGTAAATCAAACGAAGATCTAAAAAATAATAGGAGGAATTGACTTTGTCATTATCTAAACCTATAGTCGACTCGAATCGAATCGTTCATCATTTTTCTTAATCCATACACTATGGCTGTTACCCGTTCGAAGTATCTTGGTTCTGAAGGAGATATAAAGTTATCTGTTGTAGGGTGCAACACATTGAATTTGTGGTTTTCCTACTTGGATGGAAAGAATAAAGACACCGAAGGGAAAATTCAAATCCCTGATGGGGTGACTCGTGACGATGTTTTTCGTGAATTGGAACAACGTCGAAGAACGATACCACAACAGAACAACGACAAGATAGATCTTGTTGATGAATGGATTTCTTTTATGGTTGATGACGAACTAGATCTAGTTCTTTCTACGTCCTCATTGACAGCAGGATCAGACTTTACCTTCAGTGGACTATATAATGGCAATGATGCTGACTACGACGACGACGATGATGATAACACTATCAAATCTAGGTTCACTGATGAAGAGAGAGATGACGATTTTGTTGTAACGAGAAAAAAGTGCCACAACGAGTTTCAAGAAGATGATAAACATGGCAAACGTGAAAGCAGTGGCTCCACCAATAATTCGCCCATTAAGTTCCTTCCAGAGGCAAACGGAGGGATACCAAAAGGCAACATTTCTTATGCACAACTTTTCTTTGACCCAGAAACTCAAACGCTTGTCACTTTGATGGAGATGAATTTCGGACTGGGATATGATGAAAAAGGAAACGAAAAGCATCGAAATGGAGTATCACATCATCATCAGTCGTTCTCGGATATTTACGATAGTAATGAAAGAAGGACGGAAGATCTCAAATCGAATGATGTATCGGATGTTCGACTTCAAGACCAGACTCTCTTTGACAGAATGTTCTTCCATATCCTCCGAAACGAGGTCCAATGATGATTGTGGCTTTGACATCACAGACTTGAAACATTTTCCAACATCAAAGAAATCTTGCTTTTTGGACGAACCCATTGTGTTTTCACACGAAGATAGCATGAATCGAGTATGCTGGTTCGAAGAAAATGATTATGATATGTATTTACTTCATGATTGTGACGATCCTTGGGGGGACTACAACTCATCCAAAGGAGCGAGGTGTACCGATACCCTGAAGAAACTATTAACAGCATCCCGAAGCTGTATCTCACTCCCTCAAGTTGGAGAATTGAAATGGAAGGCATTAAAGATAATAACGGTCTTTCTAAAGGAAACTACAGGGCCAATTCAGAAAGATTGTCATACTCAGTATTAAAAGCGTAACGATATAAGTAAAATTGTTAATATTATTTCTCCATAGTTTTATGAAACATGATAGACTGAAATTTCCGTTTCTTTCTTGTTGATGCTACTCAATCATCCTAGTACAACCTTTTTCTTCGGAGAAGGCCTTAATATAATTAGGTACTTATTATCTATTGTTTATTCTCATGGGGTTTTATCTGTATGTATGAATTACGATTGTTGTCCATCTTTCCATTCGGAGGGAACAAAAGAATCATGGATAATTTCCCGATGACACGACCACACCAATTGAATGGCTTCTGGCGATCCA
Organism: Fragilariopsis cylindrus CCMP1102; assembly: GCA_900095095.1. Lineage (NCBI taxonomy): Eukaryota > Bacillariophyta > Bacillariophyceae > Bacillariales > Bacillariaceae > Fragilariopsis > Fragilariopsis cylindrus. The sequence continues at coordinate 3,607 of FMBT01000852.1, forward strand.
ATACCACAACCACGAGGATCTCCTGCAGGTCCGAACCAATGATTTTGAGGCGCTCCCGTGGTACGAGCCCGACGTCCAGCGTATGTCGTACCGTTCACAGTGTTAGCCAAGATTTTGGATTGAAATGCAGGATCGTTCGATACGCAAGCTGCCGTGAGGTGATTATCCATTCCCTCTAAGGCTTGCAAAACAAGGTCTACGTTATCATCATTAAAGTATGTAATAACCTGGAAGGGAGCAAAGATTTCGCTTACACAAGTATCAAAGTTTTCTTCTTTTAACATTTCTTCAAGAGGAACGAAGACAGCTGTAGGTTCGACCGCACCGTACACCTTAGGAATGTTGTGTCCCGTTAGCTCCTTCCCTCCCCATAAGACCTCAGCACCAGGAAGACTGGCAATTTTATTGGTATGATTCAGAATTTGTTCTGTCGTTACGGTCAAAACTGGTCCAATGGTACAATCATCAAGATTGCGTGTCGCCGCTCTAGCTTTGAGTTTTTCGAGTAGTCCAGCTTCCTTCCAATTTTCGTGAATGAAGCATATGGATTGAGCAGAACATTTTTGTCCTATGGAAGCGTACGCATCTTGATCACACTGCCAAGCAACGTAGTCTACATCACCAACATCTGGTCCAATAACTTTCCAATCGAATCCTGCATCCTCGATCTTTATCTTCCCGTTTGTTGCTTGGAGTAATAATTCTGCCACGCGAGACGATCCAGTGAATTGAGTCACCCGTACCGGAGCACCAACAATGAGCTCTTGTGCGACAGGTCCCTTACAGTTCAAAAAATCTACATCATTGGGATCCATACCACAATGAATCAATAGATGCAAAAATTGCTCCATTACGAATGAAACGTTTTCCGATGGTTTTAATACAGGCTTATTACCCATAAACAAGGCTCCCATCAATTGTAAGACAGGTATTTCCAAAGGAAAATTAAATGGAGTAACTAGTGCTACTGGACCGTACGGCCAACGATGCCCTACAGACATCTGACCATAGTGATCACCGGGTACACCAAAGGATTTTACTAAACGTCGAACATTATCACCAGCAAAATTGTTCAGAAATGCAGCTGTAACTTTGACTTCCCCTGCTGCTTGTGCATGTGACTTTGGTACGCACTTGATGATGCATTGTGTAAAAAATTCGGCAATCTCAGGGTCTGAAAGAGCAGCTCCAGCCTTTAGTGTAGAATTAGGGAAAGAAACGGAAACGTGGAAGTCGGTTAGAATGGATGTTTACTCTCCCTTATTCATCCAAAATGTTTATCTTTTTCTTTTTCATTATTTCAGATTCTTACCAGTCGACTGATTTCTCCGTATTCAACGTATCGTTCAGGGTTCTTCATTGGGTTGTGAACACCCGATTTCGGTACTTTACGTAAACTCTTGAAGAACGGATCAAGTTCTGAAATCTGAGTATCAGGAACAGTAAAGATTGGAGGTGCATCGGCATCGAGAGGATGAGGAACGGTGATCACCGCCGATTTTCCTGTTTCCCATTTCCCATCTACAAGATTCTGTACAGCATGTGGTTCCTTGTCGACGCCCATATCTTTTGGATCGACAGTAGCCCAAACGGGTTTTAATCTTCTCGTCGTCGTCGAAAAACCATGACTTTTCGTGACTCGAAAAACGCTCTTATTGGCTGTGAGAAGATAACGATTGAACATCGTTGTCGTTTTTGGAACTGAGAAATATGGAGAGTGAATTGTTCTAACAAATCTATGTAATGCTCTAGCTAAAGTGGCTGGGCGAATACTACTAATACCTTTACTATTTATTTGATCGATATTATGATAACAATTTCCGGTATGAGCGATGTCGATGATGTCGTCTGTTAGCAGTGGTTGTTACAGTTGTCGTACTGTAAAGTAAATTTGGGGATTGGGGCGAAGACTGGAGGAAGAAAAGCAGGAATGATCACGTGATGATTTTCAATTTGTTTCACAAGAAATCGGAGTCGCGCAAGATTCATTCATCGATTCATTCACAGATGGCAACATTTGGCAACACGCGGCAGAAGAAAAAGTCAAACATGGTTCATGACAATTTCTCGATAGTGACGCATAAATTTGGCGCGTGCTGTTCCAATGCCTTGCATATCTTCACTTTTCACGATGAACAGATCTAATAGAGATCTCTTTTATGATACACAATACGGCACTGATATGTAGATTCTAAGATAAAAATAAGATACAGTATAAGGTATTTGTAGCGATGTATCGCTTCAGTGCCGAAGGTAGCCAATGTCCAACTCTTTTCCGTAGGTACCACGTAGTAATAATAATTCGGTAATCATTATTTATCCAGCACCATGGTACTACTGTGTTCCCAAAGAATAATGATAGTACAACGTCTCTGGCGTCGGCATCTGATGCCGGCAGGTCGTAACAATATTGCGATGACGACGGCACCATCACCAACAACAACAATAAACGATTCCATATCTAACTATTGGAAAAATAACTTTTCCACCAATGTCAAGACGAACAACAACAATATTAATAGCAACAACACCAGGAAGTTTGACGTAGTCATATTGGGAGGTGGTCCAGTGGGATGCGAAGTTGCTCGACTTGCGTCGTCGTTTGGACAGTCCGTGGCCCTGGTCGAAGCGACGCGAGAGGGACTTCCGCTAGCAGCTCCAACGGGTTGGATCAGCAAGGCCTTGCGTCATGGAGCAATCGAGCTAGGTACACCCGACGGGAGCATACGCGTACCATGGGAACGTATCGAGAAGGAGTACATTCAACCGACTGCTGAGCGGGCGCTCGCTATGACACAAGAACAGATGCACCTAACCAACAGCACGATCAGTTATAATAACTCTGGTGGTTATTGCTTGGTGGGCGAAACAACAGCAAGCACATCGAAAACAAGTAGTAAAGCTGATAACGACTCCTCTGCTACTACTACTGCAAGGATTTCTTTTTTGAAGGGAAACGCCGAGTTTGACGGACCGCAGCGAATCAAGTTGAACTGCGGAGGGGACGTGGACTCGTTTGTCGAGAGCGATACTATTTTTCTTTCCACCGGATCTGTTGGCACACGCGTACCCGGTCTTCCATGGAACGATGAGCGTGCCGATGGCTGGCTTTACGATTCCCACACCATTCAGAATATTGGCCGATTGCCTCACCACGTGCTGATTCAGGGAGGTGGATTGATCGGTGTTGAGTATGCATTTATCTTGCGGCGTCTGGGAGCAAATGTAACAATTATTCTGCGGGAAGATGTCCTTCTTTCGGGCAAGGGCGTAGATGACGATATCAGATTGGCGATCCAAGGACGTTTACGAAAGGCTGGTGTGGACGTTCATTTCGATGACGGAGATATATCCAAAGTGACGCTACCATCGTCACCAGGTGGACAAGGGTCCGTTGTCTTGACCCGATCGGGGAAAACTATCAAGTGCGACGCCCTTGCTTCCATGGTAGGGCGGTCGGGGACAGCAAAACCTCTAGACCTGCCCTCAGGTGGATTACCTCCCCCAACTTCGAGCGGACACATTTTAGTGGTGCCAACGACGATGCGGGTTCGTCCCTCCTCCTCCTCATTTGTTCACGCCCCCCGTGTTTGGGCAATCGGTGATGTGGCAAAAAACAGCGCTATTTCGCCCACTGGATTATTATCCACAGGAATTGCACAGGCACATCTAGCTGTTCAGTCTGCGTTCCCCGACGAGTGGTCTGAGTTTATGGCGGAAGGTGGTGGTGGAAGGATCCTGGGAAACGTTGGTTTTGATGCGTTTCCTCCGTCCGCTATTTGGATCGAGGACGGCGTGTGAGTTTGTTTGTTCGTTCCTTCCTGCTTTTTCATACAACATTGCATACATCTTCGTTTCTTCTAGGTCAGCTGACAAATTTGCTCACCGTACCATTTAAATTTTTGATTCTTCCTTTTCTTCTTTTTACCCCGTAGTGGCATGGTTGGTCTCAGCGAGAATAATGCTAGTGCTACAATCCCGAAAGGTGACTGGGCAACTGTGACAGTTCACTTCAATGACACTCTCAAGTCTTGCGTGCAGCCTCGTCCAGAAGATGAGATGCTAAAAATGGTGTTTCAGAAATCAACTGGTCGAATTCTTGGTGTTCACATTTTTGGTGCGGGTGCTGCCGAGATGATTCACCACGCCAGTAGTCTTGTCAACAACCCGATAGAAAACACCATTTGGCATGTCGTCAAGAGTGTTCCTCCAGCAGTGACATACGCAGAAGTTCTCATGAAGGCCTGTCAACGAGCTGTCGGTGTCATACACGGTAATTGATCCCCTACTATAAGCACCTCTCAATCATCACACGACCATAGCTGGTAGATCCATGTAGTTTATGAGTATAAAACACATTTATGCAGGATTAGTGTATAATCTTAATTAGTATAATAGTGCTTCACACTTTTATATAAGGCTAACTTTACATAAACTTTTGCAGGCGTCTCTTCTTTTCTATTCAAGTTTCTCGTCAGCTCAGTACAATATTGTCAACCTTTCCCATTCCCATTCGCTGTAGAACTTATTGATCATATATTGACTTGAAAGCTGATGACTATACAATTAGGATTGAGGCAACTTGTCACATGCATCACTTTCATTTTTTGAAGAGACACAAATAAAACTTTTTAAAAATGCTATCGCTTTTGCTTTAAAGGCAAGAGCAGTTTTTCAAAAAGAATAGTAATTAAAGCTAATCCGGAGAGGGGCAAAGCTTATCCAGAGAGGGAGCTTGAAATAATGCAAATAAAAAAAAATCTGATTCTCAGATTCATCCAAACCGGCATCACTATTGTTGGACCCACGACCAAATGGGTTCACGCAATGGGTTCACATAAGATCAAAATAGCTTCCGCAAATTTCTTCATCCAAGATAAAGACAGAATGACAATGAAGAATACACAAGAGAAGACAAATACATAAGATAATAAAACAGAAATTTATGAAGCCTCAATGATTCATCACAAAGCAACAATCAGTGACTAATCAGTTCAGTAGGCCTGGAATTTAATTTGAAGCTTTCATACGATATTAGCAAGGGCCAGAGGGGTAATGAAATGATTATTTTAAATTCATACTAATAAAGTGATTGATTCCCAAAACTAATATAAACTATAAACGCCTTTATATATGACACATTATGGACAAGGATGAAGCTATCATATTTCTAATCATCTCCTACGAGGCGGTAGCGGTAGCAGTAGCAGCATCAGCGGTAGATGTAGCAGCTTTTAGCTCAACGATAAAAACCTTAAGTGGATGCATTAATGTTCCGTCCCCCAATTTGTCTCAAGTGTTGTTCGTTTAAGAAATGAAAGAATTGGTCCCAAACTAGCTTCTTGCTTGTTACTAACAGGACCGAGGCCTGGTATAAAGAATCTCCATTCAATGGTCGGGGTAAGGGAATCCGGCACAAGATCTTGTTCAATAACTTTTCTTGCATCGGCAAAAGTATTTGATTTTCGGGATTTTAATTTCACAAAACCTACATTCTTACCAGGTCCACCACTAGAGCTTGGTGCGTCTACTGTCGATCCCTCCATGGGCAGACTATGTTTCATGAGTAGTTTCATAAAAAGTTCTCCATCCTCAGCTAATTCTACAATGGGATTGGCATACTCGTTTTTGTCGTCGTAATTGCGTCTAAGGCAGAATTCAAATTTCTTCGAGTCGAAACTTGCGCCATCGACGAGTCCTCTCTCATTAAAGGGAAAACCCCGGGGGCGTGATCGTGGCTTTGCTGATGTATGTGACTCGTTCGACGAAGAACGTTTGGACTGGAGAAACTTCTCTCCTTTGTCGTTTCCTTGACGGTGGGAACTTTCTTTGCTTGAGGGGATGGAAGGATCTGTGGCTGTTCTGAGTGACTGTTTTTTTTTGGTGGGGAAAAGAGACAGGAACAGTGAGGATTATAATGTACAGTGGAAGGATGGCGTTACTTTAAAAAAAAAAGACTGTTGAAGCACCACCCGGTAGAGAAGAATTATTACTCACTTCCAGTCCAATCTCATTTCGATAGGCTGGGTGTCTTCTATTGTTGCCGCTTGCAAATGCCTGTTCGAATTTCGTAGTCCTTTTTTGACCTGCCCCACGTGCAATTTTACCTTAATAATAATAATAATGATGATGAATAATAACATAAGTGGCAGGAATGGCAGCAACAAAAACGAAAGAGACAACAAATGATGGAGGTCAGAATAAGTCATTCGTAGACACTTGCATATGATAATGAATCAATATCTTCTCTCATACTTCGCTCGCAGCCGTAAAGCAGTACGAGACGCACCTAAATGGAAGTTATCGATCAACCCGGTTTCCCATCTGCAATAATAGTAGATAAGATAGAATAAAAATATGATTACGTTAGGCATATTTAGATATTATTTGATTTCAAATAAAAAACCAAATTGAAGACTCTCAATAAGATCAGAATAATATGAATG
>FMBT01000850.1:0-10153 GCA_900095095.1 Fragilariopsis cylindrus CCMP1102
ATTCCACGGGAGAATTCGTATTTTGGTGATTACCGAGACGGCGACTGGCATTATCCCTCACGAAGTCCTCTTCCGTTGTATCTTTCCCAAACTCAAACCTGTGCTCTTTTAGGAAACCATTAGGGTTTTCGATACTATTCGTTTTGGAATGCCGGAAACAAAGTAGCGAGAGTATGTGTATTATTAGTAGCCTTGGTCTCGGCCTTCTTCGGCAACTTTTTTAAAACCAAGATAAAATGTTACAGCAGATACAGCTTTGCTGTCGCGGCTTTTCGAAAGGTACGTATCCCAGCTATCCGTCTTGCTGTATCCACTACCATCATCCCAAAGATGATACGTGCGACCGTCCGGTGCTGTTTTTCTTTCCTTCGATTTGTTGATTAGTTTTGTTTGCAAATCGATGTAAACGTCTTTGATAGCGTCATTCTCTTCATTTTGTATCAATTCATGATTATGAACGAATTCCTTCTTGAACCTTGACCGCCTTTTGTCTTTAAGACCGTTTAGCCTTCTTTGTGCATCGTTTCTGGCGTTATTCATGGTTACGGTTGTTTATTTCGACGAAAGTATGGGGTAGGAAGAGATGTATTATTATGATTATACTTCTTCTTTTATGTTATTTTCCTTTTTATGAAAGGAAAGTGAGACGAGATAAAATGAGCGTGTTGAAATAGAAGACCATCATCTTACGTGCCGACATCTTACATGCCGAGGCGTCAGGAAGCACCAGCCAACCCATAAACATTTTCATTTACAGGTTTTCGTTTCATGACATCACGAATAAATTTTATTGGAGATGTCCACGGTCCCAGGGGTAATTGAACCAGAATGTATTAACCGTTTCTGTTGAATACAAGCGTAATGTACTATAATCATTTTGATTGAAAATTGCATGAATTATGCAGTTGTTTTTTTGCAGTGAATTTAGTTTTTGAGTCCCACGAATTTAAGTCATGATTTGTTCTTTAAACTCGCTGTGTCAATTTTTTTAAATGTGTATTATTACGCTTGTATTCAACAGAAACGATTAGTATATTCCTACTCCTGGATCACCACTCGTTACTAGTTTATGACCAAATTTTTGTTTTTTATATCTTTTATGTTTGTTTTTACCAATGCAATTCACTAGATATACCATATAGCTCAAGCATCGTACTGCCAAAGAATACGCTGCTGATGAAGTCTTAGACAAAAGCTACTCTCATAGTTTCAGTAATTTAACCTAGTGAATCGAGTTGATAATCAATTGCATCTACTACAGACCTAGAAAATTTCTATTTTCTATAAATCATTTCACATTACAACAAACAGTACAAGTTCAACCTACGCATATAAAGCTGTGGAAGGAATAGAACTCATACATAAAAACAATCGAATCATAGTACTACAAATATTGTAGCTTTCTATTAGGGGTGGGTGGTACTTACAATCTCCCTCCATCTAATTTCAACCCGTGACCAAAAACCATTTCTGTCCCGTCTTGTACGTACGAGGTCCCAGTACTAAAATGTCGTGCCATAGCAACAAACATCAAACATCACGCTTTCTCTTCTCGCTTTCTGTCTTCTATCTTTACGTATAATATGTTTGTTACTGGATGGCAACGACAATGGCGATACACAGAGGGAACATAATGCCAATCTTCCAATTTATTTTCCTATGTCAATTTGCATTGTATAGTAAACTGCGTTCAAGCCTTCCATATCAATCGACCGGCATATTCACACTCATTACCAGGGCGTAGCCAGTCTCAACTGATAAGAAGGAAGCACCTATTCCAGCCATCATTATCGCCCAATGATGACAACCTAGAACCAGTATCGTCATTGCAATCATCATCATCAATACCATTATCAACTTCATTATCGACATCAACATCAAATCTCCGATTTCAGCATTCACCCCCCCCCCCCCCCCTCCATCTATACAGGACGAACCCCTTCTCCAAAAAGCCCTTCCATCCACTATCTCGCCAGTTGTCTCGATTTCTTCCAAAATAAAAGAGACAATAACAGATATTTCATGATGGATTATACCACAGAAGCATTATCCGATCTCCAATCCCCATACTATTACTGCACATTTTGCAACTCAAAACCACGACCACACCAGTATCACCCTTTTAAACATTACCAATATCATTCACAAATTTATTTTGGATGAGGTTTATTATTATGTCTGCCATCAGTACTCGCTGCTAGTACCTTTGGTTTTAGAATATGGATCTCTCGCTGATAAGCAAACCAGTGTGTCTGTTCCTCCTTTGACATAGGACGAACAAAGTTTTATTTGGCATAAAATAATCATAACTATTGATGTTGTCTCGTATCAAGTTGGTATCTTAGTGGTCATATTGCTGCAGTTCCCTCAGTTCTGACTTGTGCTTGTCTCGCAGATCTTGCAATGCCCGTGCGTGCTTGTCTTGTAGATTATGTACGTGTGCTGCTTTCCGTTCAGCAAGGTTTGTACACGGCATAATAATATCATACGCTTTGGTGGCGGTGTCGAGAGTAAAGACGCTGTGAGCGTATTGTCCTTTCTTATCCCTCCCTGTTTGGATGTTGGTAACGAGCTCCGCCACAGCTCCTTCTGCAGCTTTTCTGGCAATGGGGGACATATGCCACCTGTAGACACCACCACCAGTACCATTGAGGAACGCGCAAGCCATGGTAGCCTTGAGTCCCTGAATAGTATCGTTGTAGAAATCTCCTTTGGCTGTGACAAGGATGGGCTGGATCACGCCAATAGCATCGGCACGACTAAGTGCGTCTCGCGATTCTGGCCACTTGGCAAGATTGAGGACGATAAAGAGAGAGAAGTCTTCAAGGGAGCTGGTTGTCCAGCGGGATGATTTAGAAGGTGTGGATGCACGAATATATTCGACAACGCACTTTGGAATGTCCGTCTGTCCGATGAGAGTCGCGTTGTCTTTGCTGTTGGACAGGTTCTTGAGAAGGCCACAGGCCCATCGGACTGCATCAGTGTTGGATGCCTTCACTCGGCCTCGGAAAAGTCCAGTATTTTCACTCGTCTTTTCATATCGGTTAGAGTTGGTGGTGAGTAGCTTTTCGAGTACTCGAAGAAGCGAGTCAGGGTTATCGAGAGGGGGGATGTTCTTGTGATCTGGGCTGGGAGAGTGTTGCAAGATGGTTCTTCTACTGGCTTCCAAGAAGGAAAGGTTCATGAGGCAGATGCAGCACAAATAGGACTCTTGTGAGTTTTCGGCGATAGTTTTGCACAGCCCTCCGATGACGTCCTTCGACGACGCCATAACGCGCTTGTTTTCTGGCGGTATCGAAAGGTTATTTAGAGCAAGGCAAGCAGCTTTGCATTCGACTCCACGCCCGTTCAAGCAGTGCACCAAGGGTGTCAATATATCGTACGTTCCACTGCAGACCAGAGGGACGCGGTTTTGCTTGTGGCCGACGTCACATAATATGTAGACACGAGTTGCGGCGTTGGCTCTTGGAGCTGGGGCCTTGCTGCTGAGCATGGTGCCGATAAGATTGGGTATGTCATCAAGAGTATCGGTGCCAGCTGTGCTCAGTAAATTGCCCATATTGTTGTTGTTGTTGTTGTTGTTGTTGTTTGCAGATTTTAGAAGTCACGTTAGGGGTTCTAAGGTGTTCTGACAAAACTATGAATAGTTCACATGAAAGAATATCGAAGAGTGAATTAAACAAAATATAAATGTAGCATATAATATGATTCAATCGTAATTACATCATCTATTTGGATCTATCTTGTTGTACGTATTGAGTATCGATACATCATTATCTTTGTTTTTGAGGACTCTTAAGGTTAAAAAGGGTGTCTTTAACCCTCTATTTTGTGAGTAGATCTAAATATTTTAAGGTTTTAGAGTGTTAATAACACACGCTAAATTTTTACTACATAGCGCGCGTGAAGTTACGGTTGCACGGAAGAAGTACTGTACAAAAGAAGGGATAAATGATAAATCCCTTCGTTTTGAAGGATAGACAACTGATCTGGAAAATGTAGTATTGTAGCTTTCTCTATTTCAAATTTCCCACACGTACAGTAAGTGCTACCACCATATATTTTATTAGGGGTGGTTGGCACTTAGTACAATCTCCCTCCCACTAATTTCAACCAGTGACCAAAAACCATTTCTGTCCCGTCATACGTACACGGTCCCTGTACTGAAATGTCGTGTCATAGCAACAAACATCAAACATCAAGCTTTCTGTCTAACAGAGCGAATCCACCCAGGAGGCACATCACCAGTTGATTGTTTTCTCTGCAGCGTCAACCATGTGTATATATGTAGTAGCAAGCAAGAGAATGAAACACAAATAAAGATGGAACTGCTTTGGATATCAGTAATACTGCTGGTGTCCCATGGTGACTATTTACTGGAAGGTTGGGATGCTGGGTGTCAGAATGATAGTCATCAAACTTATAACCTTATCCAAATAAAACTAACATCTATACATATTGAGTAAGTGACACACTGCAAAACGAACCTTGTTTTTTTAAATCTTTGATCATCCCTCATTTTGGAGGAGACTTCAAAAACAAGATCAAGTATTTCAAATTAAATGGTATTTGCATTCATCATTAGAACTAGAACTATCACTCTCCATCACTATCACTAGAGTTTCTAAGTAGTGTGTCACTACTTTTCACTACCACTAAAGAATGGAGCATGTTATGATAATACTTCTTTGTCTTCTTATGCTGAAGAAGAGCCTTTGGCCCAGTCATTGTCAGAGAACTGACGCCATTGATAATTATACTGATGTAGCTATGTCTATACCAAGAATATGAGTTTCATCACCTTATTTCTTCTTCTTTTGAATCACCAGAACTAGAGTTATCAGAGCATCTAGTTAGTAGTAGCATTGTTGTTACTCCCACTGTCACTGTCACTGTCACTGTGATCACTATAGGACTGAACCCAACTAGATCTATTCCTGAACAGATTTCTTCTACTGCTTAGGTGCCAACAAACCTCTTTGTTTTTTGGCAAAAGTCTATGGTGGTAGCTCTGTGGTGTGTCTATACCAAGTATGTCAGCTTCCTCACCACTTCTTTGCCTATCTTTTATCTTCTTTTCTCATCCTGCACTTCTTTGTCTATCTCTTACTTTTGCTTTCAGCAGTAACAATATTATGTATATCATCTTTGACAGCAATAATATTATGCAGTATTCAATATTTTCTAGTACTCAAACACCCTGCTAGTTAGTTAGTAGTAGCAGCTGTTTATGGCACTATTACTTGCACCGCTTCCACTCTCATCTCAGCCAGATATTTGCTCACCAACTGCAGATTGCAGACCATCACTCAAACACAAGGAGGTGCTGGCTACTAGCAATCCAGAATATTCCAAATATTGCAGCCTGCAGCTATTATTAGTAGAATATGTCTATGAGAGTGTCTCTAACTAAAGTACCATGTAGTATTCTTTTCAACTGGTGTTGTAGACAGTATTTCATCAGGTCTAATCACATTTCTTACTATATGATTATTTGTCTACTCTATTAGATCTCTATTGTTGAGCTTAAATCAAGTATGTGTTGTTGAAATCGAATCAATACTACGAAAGCTATGGAGGGGCAATATTTGCTTGGAAAAATAAAAACATGTCACTTTTTACTCCACATGATGACATGTTGACATTATTATGATGTGTAGTATAATAATACCAAAGTCACAAACATCTTTTGCCGTCTGTACATAATATATACGGGTACCTACCTCCAATGCATAGAAACAATCTTGCACGTAGAAATTAAAAGCCTCTACACCTCAATTTATATTATACTGGTATAAGGATGTTTTGTTTTCAGGAGCAGGCACATTACTGTGGTGTCACTTACTACTTACCCTCAGAATAAACAAAATGCTACCAAGCAGCTAAGATTTTTGATCCTTGTCATTCTATTGTTCTTCCTGATCTTTGTTGTAGGAGGAGGAGCTGCCCACAATCATTTATGGTCTAATTTTTTAAAATTATTATTACTGGTTGCAAGTTACGTGAACTGAGTATTCTTTGAAAGCAATAATTATTGTGATGCGAGCGAGGTAAACTCATTATTTTGTTTTCTGCCATAATGAAACCGTTAGCGCGTGAACTTTGAATCGCTGAAAGTAAAGAGATCGCTCATTATTAATTTTTCGCTTTCGCTTTTTCTTATGGCATGCATGCATAAGAAAAAGATCAATAAGATCGAAGACGTAGGCCAAAAAGTTACTCTTCAGTACCATTTCTTTCATATCTCCCCCATCTGCATCTTATCTCATACACAGTAAAATTCTTTCGGAACAAAACACTTTTGTAGTAGCTTTTCTAAAGGGAGAGATAGAGAGCGAAATTCTCAACTCAACATGATGGTAATCAACGTTTTACCGTTGGTTCTGACCTATTTCTTGGTGGTGAACTGTGACGCTGTTGATGTTGGTCATATCGAAAATCACAGGGATGATGTAGTAGTCGATAAAGATCATCGAGATTTGCATCACTCATACGGAAACTCCTATTATTACGAACCGTTAACGGCCATGCCAACTCCGCAACCAACACACCGACCTAGTCCATACCCTACACCTAGGCCAAGTCCTCATCCTACTAATAAGCCTTCGCCTATGCCAACTCACAAACCTTCACCTAGGCCAAGTCCTCATCCTACTAATAAGCCTACCGGAATGCCTAGGTATGTATGTGTTGTGTCGTTATTTATTTTGCTGCGAGAGAGAGAGAAATAGAGAGAAGAAAACATTCATTCCATCACCATTACTACTTTCTTTTGTTGTTGTTTGGAACTTCGCACTCTTCTTTTGGTCCTTTTTTTTAATCTTCTCACTTTTTATGTCTCCTCTCACCAAATGAACTTAATCCAATATATTCATCAGTAAATACCCCACAGAGCGACCAACCCCACAACCAACTCGCCCGGTAAGCATTTTTGTATTGTTACCCCCCCCCCCCCCATTATGGGACAGCGTTTAGGATTTTATTACAGCAACATGGTGCATTTCGAAAATGTGTACACTTGCTTGTGGGTGGTATATATAATACATATCCTGTATTTTTACTATATATGACACAACATCTCTGACTTAAAATTATTTTCTCTTGTTCTTTGACTTGAATTGATTTGAATTGAAGCCTACGTCTAACCCAACTCCGCTACCAACTCCAAGACCCACGCTGCATCCGACGCCAAAACCAACCATTATGCCTACAATGTTTCCAACTCCATCACCAAGTAATCCACCGTAAGTGTACTCATTACCATGTCCATTAAATTGTTTTAGTATTTATAGTTTAAGTACACACCATGCACAATCTACTCACTCACTCACTTACTCACTTGTATAAAAACATAATTTTACAGTACACCTCGTCCCACACAGCGTCCAACCCCTCAACCCACACCGCTTCCAACCCCCAACCTTCACGGCGTCCAACGCCTGTCCCTACACGTACACCGACGAAGTCACCTACACGTACACCGACGAAGTCACCTACAGATGAACCAACCGAAGAACCGTCTTCGACTGATGAACCATCAGGTAGTGACGAACCATCAGGTAGTGAAGAGCCATCAGGTAGTGAAGAGCCATCTTTCAGTGGCTCTACTTTTTTTCCAACACCTCATGGTTCGGATTTCTGCGGTGAAACGATTAGTAAGTAAAGAGTAACCTCACGTTATTTCGTAACGCGTTTCATCGTTATCGTTATTATCTATCACTGCTAACATATATTATCATCATGTTTCCTTTCTATTCTATCGATATTCCAGGAGATATTATTTGTGCTGGACAGAACAGTATTTTTAGTTGTACTTGCCGATTATTACGAGAGAGTGGCTTCGCTTCACTTTTAGATGAATGTGATGGTAGAAGGACACTTTTTGCCCCTACCAATCAGGCCTGGAATAGGCTGTTCGGACAATGCCCGACACGTGGGTCTGGTGGCAACAGGCTTTTTGCTACGGTAAATCAGGCAGTGGTGAATGCAAATCAGGCAGCCCAGGGTGGTGTGGATACAGCAAATCAGGCAGTGCAGAATGCCCAGGCTACAGTAAATCAGGCATTACAGAATGCAAATCAGGCAGCCCAGATTGGTATTGATGCGGCAAATCAGGCAGTGGAGAATGCTGGAGGAAGAGGCTTGCAGCAGCCGCAAGATAACTCTGGGTTGAGAAGGTTGATAGGGTATCACATTGTGGATAGAGTGATTCCGTTCACCCAACTTTCTTGTGGAGACGACCGATCCATACAAATGAGTCGAGCCGGTACAAGTGAAACACGATGTCGAAGGAATTCCCCGTTGCCCAACAGGAACTTGTAACACTGAAGCAAACTACCAACTTTATTAATGCTTCTCAGCATCCAATGGTGGTATCTATTCAGTCGATAATGTCTTGATACAAGTCCTGATGGTAATTGGCTGGATGTACGGGCATTATTAACGGCCAATGCAGTACTAACAATAGATGTAACACTCGGAACAAGTGCGAAACTCGTGACGTATGTTCTGGAGATTGGTTATCGAATGACACCATCATCGTCATTAATAACGGAAATGAATGCTGTCGTCGCGAGAACATTATTAATAACGGCAGTGCAGTACTAACAATAGATGTAACCTCGGAACAATTGCGAAAATCGTGACGAATGTTCTGGAGATTGGTTACCGACGACACCAACAACATCAACAACAACAATAATTTTGCTGTCGTCGCAAAACAATATTAATTGTGTTGTGGTAATAATCAATGTGTCAATCAATCAGATTCAAGTACACAAGAAGAGAGTGCATGGAGAAACTCAAAGCACTGACAATCGTCGATCTAATATTGCGAAGATATTTTTCCCAACCCAAGGACTAATAGAGATCCACCTCGACCGACTTATAAAGTTTACGAGTGTGGAGTAACTGACTTCCCAGAAAGATGTTGTTGGCGACCCAACATTGCCCAGAGATATGATGATACGGTTATTCTGGATGTCGGTCCTGCATGTCTTCCTAACTGTATACGATCAAATTAAGAGAAATGAAGACAAAATCCATTAATAGAATTACCCAAAGGTTCAATATTAATACTTTTCAACGATAATGATAATAGTAATGTGAGAAGTCCTGGTAAGGAACCAAGACTACGGTGCCTTTGAAACGGTCAACAACAATAACGCTTTCAATTGTAGGAACTTTTAAGGGCCTGATTGGTTGGTATGCAAGTTTTTAGTTTAGGAGTAAATAATGATCGGTCAGTCGGTCATACATCATACGTACATATTATTCGTACCGAAATAACAGTAACAACAGCAACAACAACATACCAATACACACCCAACGAGAGCGAACAATGAAGAATTAAAAAAAGAATTAAGGACATAAATGGATTGAATTGAATTGAATTGAATGGAAACCTGTTCTTTTCTTCTTTTCTTCTTTGCAAAATAGTAACAACATTATGTGTCAAAAAAATATAATAATAATAGTAATATATATCAGTAATAATAGAAAAGTGAACGAATGAATTATCAGATCAATAATATATATATAAGTGAATGAAGTGAGTGTATAAATAAATATAATAATATATGTATGCAATGCATATATTATTACAAAATATAAGAAAGTATAAAATAGGAAAAAACATTAAAAAAAAGGAAGATCTTACTACTCCTAAGTTTGGAAAAAGTACCTACTATTGAATATTACTATTAGGATATAGCTAATCTTATAGTGCTTTAAAGTTTTTTCAGGTATTAACGTTAGTGCATCCAGTTCGATAACCCCATATTCAACGATGAAACTAATGCAAGTAGCCAGTATTTACCTTCCTGCATGATGTATGAATGTATATATGTAATCTCCTGATATCGTCGATACCGATCTATTGATACTATACTGATAACCCGTAGCATATTCGTGAACGTACTCTGTACTCCTTACAAATACATTACCGCTAGTACGATACCGCTATTGGAATTGGTATGGTATAACAAGGTATTATTATCAGCCTAACCTTAAACAAATATAATAGCTGGCGAACTAGGATTCTCTATTTATTCCATTGCGTCTACAACTTAAATGTGCTTCTGTATTCCATTCGAATGAATTGTGAATTAATGTAATTGAATTGAATCGAATCGAATTGACTGATTGAATTGAA
>FMBT01000849.1:0-10291 GCA_900095095.1 Fragilariopsis cylindrus CCMP1102
GAAGAAAAATACCCAATCTGGTTTATGTGCTGTGCCGCCATAACAGCAAAACATATTTTATCCTGCAACCACAACACGGAATAGAAATTTGTAGGAAACATATACAATATTCTAGTACACTATCTGGATGCTTGTGCACCTGACCCATCTGATGTTGTCCTCTGCAACCCTTTTATATGAGATATTCTGTTGTTTATTTCAGGTGAAAAATCATATTTTTTGTGGGCCTGCCATAATGGCAGAATGTATTTTATCCTGCAACCATACACAGGATAGAAATTTGTAGGAGACATATACAATGTTCCAGTAGACTCTGTGGATGTTAGTGCACCCAACCCATCTGATGTTGTCCTCTGCAACCCTTTCAAATGAGATATTTTGTTGTTCAGTTCTGATCAAAAACCATATCCCTAATAGTTTGTGTGCTTGCCATAACAGCAGAATGTATTTTATCCTGCAACCAGAGGAAAGAAAAGATATAGAGGAGGCGTACACAATGTTCTAATACACTATGTGGATGTTAGTGTACCAAACCTATCTTGTATTGTTCTCTGCAACCTTTCAAATGAGATATTTTGTTGTTCAGTTCTGATCAAAAACCATATCCCTAATAGTTTGTGTGCTTGCCATAACAGCAGAATGTATTTTATCCTGCAACCAGAGGAAAAGAAAAGATATAAAGGCAAACACAATGTTCTAATACACTATGTGGATGTTAGTGCATCCAACCCACCTAGTGTTGTCCTCTGCAACTTTTTCATCTGAGATATTTTATGGTGCACTTCAATAGAAAATCTTTGTTGTTTGTGTGCCTGCCATAACAGTAAAATGAGTTTTTATTCCTCAACCACAGGAACAGAAAAGTTGTAGAAGGCAAACACAATGTTCTAATACACTATGTGGATGTTAGTGCGCCCCACTCACCTAGTGTTGTCCTCTGCAACTTTTTCATCTGAGATATTTATGGTGCATCTTCAATAGAAAATCTTGTTGTTTGTTTGTGTGCCTGCCATAACAGTAAAATGAGTTTTATTCCTCAACCACAGGAACAGAAAAGTTGTAGAAGGCAAACACAATGTTCTAATACACTATGTGGATGTTAGTGCATCCAAACCCACCTAGTGTTGTCCTCTGCAACTCTTTCATCTGAGATATTTTATGGTTCATTTCAATAGAAAATCTTGTTGTTTGTGTACCTTCCACACCAGCAAAATGGCTAGCACAACATTAAAAAAGCAGTTGGGCAATGGTTTGAACACCCATATACCTTCCATATATTGATATAATCAAAATATACCAACAGTCCTTTGAACAGTTGCCATATTGGTGTTGTGGTGGGGTGGGGAACAATAGAATAGACATAAATCGGCCCAAAATACACATGTTGTGTGCAATCAAGGCCTTGATGCACCATCAATATGGATTTAGTACACCAAAATAACTATATGGAGCTCACTCTTATACCTATACCTACAAGGTCCACATAATGCTTAGTTTTCTGTGGAGGTTATAACAGTTATGAAGGTATAGGGTTGCATTAACCACAAAATGGGCCATTTAGGCTCTAAAACAGGATTTTCCACTTTTGTGTGCACCTAAGCTGGATCATCAACACAAAGCACCAGAAGTAAGTTCCCTTTGGTATATATGGTGCACCCCATTCACATATTTTGGGATGATTCACCTCTTTGAGCGTACTGTATGTCTACAAAACACTGCAAATTGGCCATTTTGGGTGGTTATTTGATGTGTGCTGTGTGTGAGCCTACATTGAGAGATACCAGTAGGCTTATGAGACTAAGGAATATATCTGCTCTCCATCCAATAGATCAATAGTAAACTTCATACCTTATTTTTTCAAAAAAATGACTTTTTAGGTGTATATACTTGATGCTAAAGTTGTTATTATATAATAGACTAACAAATACTAGTAAAAATTTGGGCATGATTTAGCTTTTTTATCAGAATTCATTTGAGGCTTAACAAAATACCAATTTAACCCCTGTACTGTTATCATGTTTGACGCCACGTTTTTGTACCTGAGTAATATGCCTTAAGATGATGAACAAAAAGAAGAACAAGAACAAGAACAAGTTCAAGTTCAAGAACAAGATAGGCAGCTGATGGATCGATATCGACAACAAAATCCCATCCCCTTTCTCTACTACTACTACTACTACTACTCCTGCTACTACTACTACTACTACTACTACTACTACTACCACTCCTACTACTACAATTCAAACAAAGAAGAAGATTATGATGACGAAGATTAGGAAGAAAGTTGGATCATCATCATCATCGAAGGTTGGCGATGATGATCCAACCACACGGCCTTCCTCCTCACCGTCACTACTACTAAAGAAGAAGAAGACTAAACGACAAAGAAAACCTCTTATAAGTAAGGTAGAAGGATTGGAATATGAAACAACATTATCAACAGCAACAACACTACAATATCCACCACCAAAACCAGTATCAAAACGACCAAGTAAAAGAAGAAAAAGTTTAAGTACAGCAGAAAAAATAAAACAGAAATTTCCATTATTACCAAAAAAGATCTTAATCTTTGTTGATCAAGGGAATACATTATATATTGCAAGCATTATTGATCTAATTGTACTGGATTTATTACATAAACAATTATTAGTAAAAGTTGGTAGTACGATAAAAGATAAGAACATTGCTAATGCAAATAAATTTAAATTATCAAAATTACCTACGTCAATCGAACAAATTAAAATTAAATGGGAATCAACAAATGGTGAAGAATATGTATCAAGATCAATAATTAAACCTATCATAGATGAAAACGAATCATTATCAGATTCTGGATCAAAGGAGGATGGCAACGTAGAAGAAGAAAAATCCGAGAAGAGCAAGAGCAACGATATCAACTGCGGGAAGAAGAAGATGAAGACTCGTAATGGAAATAATGACAACGATGATGATGGTAGTCGAGGAAGATTGCCATTACGGAAACGGAAAAGTATACGTTCATCATCATCATCATCATCATCATCATCATCATCATCATCCTTATCCTCATCGTTCTTATCACGAACACGCTCACGATCAAAACGTGTATGTCGTAGTAGTACACTTTTTGATCTTCAGTATCATCATTACCGTCGACATCAGCCTACAACTACTGCCACTCCTGCCGCCACTACTGCTGCGACTGGTACTGCTACTGGCACTGCTACTGGAACTGCGACTTGCACTGCGACTGGCACTGACACTGACACTGGCACTGACACTGACACTGCTACTGCTACTGCTACTGCTACTGCTACTGAAACTGCTACTGACACTGCTGTATCCAACAGTAACAGTAAAAATATCGATGTTTCCTCAATAATGAGGAATAGTAAAAAACAAACACCAATAAAATTCTCATTAAAGAAACCACCAACATCATCATCATCAACAACTTATTCGTTTCATAGAAAGGCATGTCGTTTATCAGAATCATCCGGAGAAGAAGACAAAAATAATGATAACGATAACGATAACGATAATAATAATAATAATAATAATAACAACAAAAACGACGATGCAAATGCTGACTTAGTGAAGAAAAAGAAGGGTAATGATACGCGTACTACTAGTAGTAGAAGTGGGAGCGATGGTGATGATATTAATCACAGTAATATTAATAATGATGATTCAATTATAATTATGGACGTCGGTGTAGAAGGTAACAATGAAGTAGATGATGAACATGCACATGAACATGAACACGATGACGATGACCATGATGAGGATGATAATGACGATGACGATGACGATGACGACGACGATGACGTTGAACAAGATATGAAAGAAGATGCTGGTTGTATTGAAGCTGCTAATGCAATTGCAGCTGCTGCTATTGCTGCTACTGCTGCTGCTGTTGCATCACATGGTTTCAAGAACAATAATAGAAAGCATGAACGTAAACTTAAAAAGCGTAGTAGATGCAAACGTAAGCGTAAACGCAAAGGCAGTCATAGTTGTATTCATAGTGGTATTCATAGTCGAGGACGAAGAAGAGGAGGGACTCCTTCTGCGACTGCGACTGCAACTTCCAGTGATAGCGATGATGACGATTCATCAGTCGATAGTACAAGTAGCAGTAGTGCTAGTGTAATTGAGTTGAATTTTTTACTTCGTGGTAGTAGTGGTAGTTACGGGCGCAGTAGTACTAGTTGTCAATACACTAATAGTAATGCATCAGGATGTCAACGTCGTGTCATTGATTTGACCTGCGGAGATGATGGCGACAACGACGATAACGACAACGACGACAACGACAACGATAACGATAACGATAACGACAACGATAACGACAACAACAACGCATTGGCGAATGACAAAGGTGGGATTATTTGTTTGTTTGATTGATTGATCTTGATTAGATTTTTCTATGAATTCTTGGACACGGATTTTAAACTTCAACCACACTTGCACCTACGTGGTTTGAATGAATGAATCCATCAGTCAAATCGAATGCCAATCGATCGATCGATCGATCGACTGATGTTGTGATCGTGTTATTGTGCTGGTGACGCGTCGTGTGCGAATACGATATGTTCTAGAATTACAGTACCACCGTACGTAGCTTTCTACAGGTTTCCAAAGCTACTTATGGGTTTTCAAAACTACGTAAAGGTATTAAGCTTCAAAAACCGGCAAAAGCAGAAATTTATAGCTAATCGCTGTGTCATGTATGCCCAAAAACAAGGTATGATAGCAACATATATTGCCACCATATACGGGAAATGAATTACAGGTTGAGTGATGTTGCTTTCATACAGGGTATTCACGATTATAATGATATTTATGTTAGAAATACAGCGAGTACAAGTCAACGTGTTGGTGTACAGATCGATTCTTCGTAAGCTGAAGAGCTATGAATCGAATTGTATCGTATCGTATCATATCTTCTGAAAATCCAGATGGATTTTCGAAGTCAGATACGGCGGCGTTGGCTTCGGCCGCTTCTAAAATAAAACTCTTTCCTTATATTATTATACGTTCCTCTGTATTGTATTCTATCTAGTAGCGGTTTACATACGTCAATCTACCAAATCAAATTCGATTTCGGTCGTTGATGTAGAACACCACCGTCTTGCTCATCCTCATAATAATTGATCCTAATCTTTTTATCACTAATCTTTTGTAGTCTACTACAAAGTCACGTTCGTTTGAAGAAATTCCTGTATGCTGCATGCACAAATACACGCTTACAACTACGACTAGTCGCACTTGTACCGGTTCGTATTAGTATTATTACTTCACTTAGTACCTTACTTACAATACGAACTAAGCAGAAACTTAATACTTTTTACCAGTTAGAATTTTTGGACACGACTCCTCATTTATCGCGCGTTCCCCTTTTGTAACCAGTGTCTGCTATTAAAGCTAATTTTTGTAGCTTGCGCGTTTGGTCGTTAGGTTGAAAGTGCGGTAAAAGCTACGATATTGTCATAAAAAAATCAAAAAGTCACAATTTGAAAGAATATAAATGAACAAAAACATGAACAGCAATAATAAAGCAAACAACAAAAATAAAATGGCGATCTTCGCGCTAACTCTTGTAGGACTAGCACATATTACTCACGCATGCACGTCTATTTCCACACATGGTAAGTATCAAATACAATTACGGATGCGGATGCGAATGCGAATGTGTAATACCAATGTGAATACAGATATCGTTTCTTATTAATACACTTAACGTTACGGTACATTACGTTACTAACAAGAATATTTTTACCATTTTCTGTCATCATTATATCTGTCATTCCTTGATCCTCTAGATTCTGATGGAAACTTCGTTGTTGGGAGAACTATGGAGTTAATGGGAGCCAAAGGGGCGCTCCCCCACGTTCTCGAGTTAAATGGTTTGAATCACACGCAACGACAATTTGATAAATCTACATCTAGTATTGATAAGAACCCAGCTGGATTAATTCCCTGGTTGATTGGCGTCCATCCAAAAGATCAAAAACATGGTGGATGTGTGCTCTGCGAGGATAGTTCGATCTGGAATAGTAAATACAGCTTCGTTAGCGTGGATATACGAATTGATCTACAATCAGACGATACTATTTTGAGCGGTATGTTGGATGAATTTAATGTAACATCAGATGGATCTGAAATAGACAACGTCCTAGAGTTTAGCACCGATGGAATGAACGAAGCTGGACTAGCTGTATCATCTATGTTTTTCCATAGATCAACGTACCAAACACCACCTCCAGTCAAAAATTTACCGGATGTTACATTAACTCCGAAAAGTTCGTTGCGGGTACCGATTTCGAAAAACGATGTAACAGCAAACATCTCTACATCATCATCACCATCGCTAACTAAAATATGTTGGCTTGATCTATCCAACTGGATCCTTGGAAACTTTGAAAACGTGACCGAACTACAAGACATGCTGCTAAAATCAGACAAAGAAACAATCTACACAATCGGCCCAATAAATCCTTCATTAGTTTTTTTCAATTTACATTGGAGAGTAGACGATTCTAACGGTAAATCAATCGTGATTGAATACGTCGACGGTATGCTTTCGATACATAACAATACTGTCGGAGTTGTAACGAATGATCCACCATTTGATTGGCATTTACGCAACTTAGGAAATTACATCAATCTCCGTCCTACAAGTAGTATTGATCCAAAGACAGATACTGGTTTTTTTCAAGTAGATTCTGACATTGGATCAGTACCATTCCTTCCAGGAACTGCTGCAAATACGATTGGTGTACCAGGCGATTATACGAGCGCGGGTAGATTTGTAAGAATGTTTTTCTTTCTCAGTTCGCAATATTCAATGAACCGATTAATACAGTTGAAGATGCAATTCAACTAGTAAGTGGTTTGCTTGAATCAGTGTTTATTCCAAAAGGTGTCATTGCCACAAAAAAAGGAGATCCAAGCAATATGTTTTTTGGTCATGAGATAACTCAATATACTGTTATGAAGGTACCACAGAAGAAAACATTCTACTACAAGGATTATTACAATAATCAATGGCGTAAACTTGACCTATCAACAATGGATTTAACCAAACCTGCATACCGACTACTTGCTGATGGTAACTTAAACATCAAGGACGAGACGGAAGTATTCTTTGATAATTAATGGTGTGTTTACTATTCATGTTGCATATATATTATAAACTATGAAATACATTTAATTCATGTCACAAAATCGAGAACGTGTGTTGCGACAAATCTCAATTAGCTTCCTGTGAAACGTAAACAAAACATGAAATAGTAGTCTAGCTAAGATCAATATCGCGCACGCGATCAGTTCTTAGTACAGTCCACTCGCGTTAACAAATGCCGATACAGGTAGTGCACACCGGTTTGATATTTCTGCTAAAAAAACTTGTTCTGGAGAATGAAGTTAAGCAACCGATCATATTTTTAGTCGTTAGTCTTTAGTCTGCCAGATGACATTGGTGAACAGGGTTTTACTTTCTTTGCCAAGGGCCAAAAACTAATCTTTACCCTATATTAGCTGAAATCAACTAAACATTATTTTGCAGGAGGTGTACCATGTAAACTAGAGGCCCTATTGAAGGGACTTTAGGTGGGTTAGTTTATTTTATGAGTATTTGTGTGGATGATCCTGTCAAAATTGGTGTGGGAGCATTTTCCAACCAACAGTGAATATTTTAATTACGCCCTTGATTGCTGTTTATGAGATATTTTTGAAAACAGGGGTAAACTACAATTACATCCAAAATAATGGTGGGTTGGGATGATGATGCTTTCCATTCACAAGTAATATGTCCTAGAGAGGACAGTGAATCAGTGTTCTAATTTACCTGGTGGTATGTGTAAATAATGATAACAAAGAGCTGTGTTTTGGGCTATAATCTTACTGTGTAGTGTGGGATGGTAGGTTTATTTCTTATTTTAAATATATAGAAATGACAGTAACAAATACAAGCTGTATTAGTTTTTTTTAACAAAGATATGGGTACGTTTTGAAATTCATTATGCTGTTGTGGAAGTAAAAAAACAAACAGATTTTGGTCAGAAATGAACAACAACATAACTTGTATGAAAGAGTTGCAGAGGACAGCGCCATATAGGTTTGATGAACTATCAACCACATATAGTGTGCTAGAATATTGTGTAATAATATGTGTGTGCCTCCTACTGTTGCCATTATTCTGCCTGCTTTGAGCAGATATCTTGTTGTGCATGACTGATATGATGATGTATCATTTCAATTTTCAATGTACTTCCATCTACCAGGTAGTAATCTAGATAAAGTTACAGCAGCAGCAAAGGTCTTATCTGCTGGTTCTTATAAATGGTAGCAGCTTTAGTACAACAAGCATGGTAGCACCCAAGTAAGAGGAGGATTTAATATTATTGAACAGTGAGAGTGTGTGTAATGTTGGTATAATAATGTGTTTTGAAAATTCTCCTTCCACCTGCCAGGGATGTACAAAACAACAACACCTCACATTATCTGCAGTTTGAGTTGATGCAAAGTTATCTCATTGTTGTATTGTTACCGGTTTGAGATGATGTATTTAATTTACCTTCCTCTGTGCACTATCTTACACCAGATAAAGTAAAGCTGTAGCATAATTATTCTATTGTTTATTTTACCAGCAGTAGCAGTGAGGTATTTACTGCCTCGGTACAAAAGCTTGTGGTAGGTTTTCCTGTAGCAGCAAAGTAGGAGAAGGATTTAATAATACCATTGACCAGTGAGATAATAAATAATACAGCTATTACTGTGTGTGTGATGTTGGTATACAAATGTGTACCTGCCAGGGATGTACAAAACAACAGCACCTCACATCCACAGTTTGAGATGATTTTTTTTTTTTACCTTCCTATGTGCACTATCTTATACCAGGTAAAGTAAAGCTGCAGCAAGTAAAATTATTTTATTGTTGTATTGTAACCAGCAGTAGTAATGTGATATTGCATCTACCAACTGAAAAGACAAACCTGCAACTGATATTGCATACTACCAGATACTACAATCTACCTGGTAAACTAAATCTGCAGCAAAATTGTCTCCTTGTTATGTTGTAACGGTGTCTATAATGTGTGTGTTGCATCTACCACAAGCTAAACTAAAAAGGTGATGCTAGTATTGCACCTTGACATATAGCATTATTGTCTACCAGATAAACTAAGTAAAGTTGCAACAACAAAAGTCCTATCTACTGGTTTCTAGTGATGGTAACAGCTTTAGTACATGCATGTCATATAATACTGTCTACCAGATGTAGACTTAATCAAGATATAAACTAAATCAAGCTGCCTACCAGCCAAAGTCCTATTTGTTGGTTTCTAATATTGGTAGCAGCTTTATCAGTACACAAGCATGTGATAGGTAGCAGCAAAGTAGGAGAATTATTCTATATACCATGGACCAGTGGGGTTTTAAATGATGCTGCAGCAGCAATGTGTGTGTGAATGTGTGAATGTTGGCATAATTGTTTTATTTTTACCAGCAGAAGCAGTGAGGTATTTATTGCATCAATACCAAAGCATGTGGTAGGTAGCAGGAGCGTAGGAGGATAATTCTATATACCATTGAATAGTGAGGTGATAAATGCGGCAACAGCTGTGTGTGTGTGGATTTTGGCATAATAAAATCTACCATGGTAGACTACCATGGTAGAACTACCATGGTAGACTACCATGGTAGAGACCATGTATTAGCTTTAGTACAAGCATGCTGATCATGCCATATAATACTGTCTTCCAGATATAAACTAAACCAAGCTGTCTACTAGCCAAAGTCGTATGTAAACCAACAGACCAATAGACCAACAGACCAACAAACCAACAAACCAACAAAACCAAGAAACCAACAAAACCAACAAACCAACAGTTAGGGTTAGGTTTTGGTGGGTTAGGGTTAGGGTTTTGGTGGGTTAGGGTTAGGGTTTTGGTGGGTTAGGGTTAGGGTTTTGGTGGGTTAGGGTTAGGGTTTTGGTGGTTAGGGTTGGGTTAGGGTTAGGGGTTAGGGTTAGGGGTTAGGGTTGGGTTAGGGTTAGGGTTAGGGTTAGGGTTAGGGTTAGGGTTAGGGTTTAGGGTTGGGTTAGGGTTAGGGGGTTAGGGTTAGGGTTAGGGTTAGGGTTAGGGTTAGGGTTAGGGGGGTTAGGGGTTAGGGTTAGGGTTAGGGTTAGGGTTAGGGTTAGGGTTTGGGTTAGGGTTGGGGTTAGGGTTAGGGTTAGGGTTTAGGGTTAGGGTTAGGGTTAGGGTTTAGGGTTGGGGTTAGGGGGTTGGGGGGTTGGGTTAGGGTTAGG
>FMBT01000848.1:0-10227 GCA_900095095.1 Fragilariopsis cylindrus CCMP1102
TAATGGAATCGACATAATTCGAGGCAGCGACCGCTGATCCACAACAGGTATCAATTAAATCAATTCCTGAACGTTCTACTTTACCCACTGTTCCATCGGCCACTCCACATGTGGTCCATATACTGTTAAACAATATCCATCATCCGGAATATGAGCGGACATGGCACCAAATCCTGTATTACCAGCAAATGGAAAACCAGCTGTTATAATTTTTTGTTGTTGTTGAAATCGAATTGTGTTTTTGTATTGTGTGTGCAAGATAGATAAAGAGAAGAAACGGGAAGGTGAGTCAAGTGAGATGTCCGATAGGTTAGGAAGGAATAGAACAGAACAGAAAGCTAAATGCCGTGAAACTACAAAGAAGAATAGACGCTCAATGCGACACACACACACAAACGACGGAACGAAAATTAATCGACGATAGTTTCGTTTTCGTTCGTAGAATAGTAGCAACAGCACGGTGACATCGTTAAAAAACGTACCTAACCCCCCTAAATTAAAATTATTACCATATATACCATTAAAATCCATCTTCTAATTGTCGTGCTAACTCATTCACAACATAAGGATTAGGCTAATAAAGTATTTTGACCATCATATCCTTTACTACTTAATAAATTCACAGTTTTTGGTGACTAAATCCTTGTTGGAAATGGCACCAGGAAAATGTGATTGGACCATTGCATCAAATTTCATATCTTTCGTGGGCGAATTTCAAATGTTGCTTCGACTCGTGCAGCAAATTCTTCGGCTGTGTCACCACCACACATATATTTAATTTCGATGTAGAAGAACGACCTACCGACGATCCTGATGATGGTACGAAGGCATTGACAGAAGTAGATGCCGTCAAGAAAAGGCTGATACAAGCAATAGAGAATTTCATAATGATTTTGATTTAATTTTTGATAACTGATGAAAAGAGTGTGTGTGCAAGAGAGAAGAGTGTGTGTGTTTGAGTAAATAAATCGTCGTCTTCAGTCTTCATCGTGATCATCTTCACGTCATTTGCTCTTACCTTGCTTTTTAATAGTATTTCGAAAAATGGAATGAACCGATTAAAAAATAATGATACCTTGGACTGATGAGGTGAGTTGTTGTAGTTGCTGCAATAGAAAGTTGGTCTTAGTTAGGCGGCAAAGACATACACAAAAAATCATAAAAATTCAAATACTGTAATGCATTCATTCAGTGCTATGACGTGTGTTGGATTTCGAAAATTCTCATAGAAACATCGGAACCCGGGCAGCAAACCAACAAATTAATGCATACGTCACTCGCGACCAACTTCAACTTGATCCGCGGTGAAAGCAATTCAAAAGCAATGATCCCTAAATCGTTGCGTACGTCATTCGCGACCAACATCGAGTACATGATTGCTTCCCAAAACAAAGCGAGAAGATTCATTCGATGAAACGATTGATTCATAACCTCTTTTATTAATAGAAAAAATTATAAATGTGAAAGTATTATTAATCCTATCTTTATTTCTTGTCTTTCTTCTCTTCTACACCATCTACGCTATCGATTGCTTTTTTTAAATCACATCAAAACACTACTTTACAAAACCACAGACGGGAAGGAGAAGGACGACGACGAAGAGGAGATGGTGGCTACTATGATGACGATAATATTGATGTCGTTAGCGTTAGCGTTAGCGTTAGCGTTAGCTTTTCACCCAGTGGTCGCAGTAGACATTAATCGCAACGCAAACGAGGAGGTGTCCTCCTCCTTACCATCGACATGCTCACAGCAGGAGGAGACGTTCTCGCCGTCGTGGCCAGCAGCCGTCGAGATGGCTGGAGGAGGTCGACATGGCCAGTTCCTCGTCATGCGCGGCGACAAGTATGTAGGACCATCACTCAAGACGACTGGCGAGTGGGGAGAGGGAGAGGTCCAGCAAGTATTCCAGGCAGTTGTGTCGGAGGGATCGGTCGTAGTCGACGTTGGTGCCAACATTGGAGCGCATACGGTCGCTCTGGCTCGTCTCGTCGGGGACAAAGGTGTAGTGCATGCGATAGAGCCGATGTCGGGGCTATACAACCTGGTTATAACGAATGCTGTCCTGAACGGTTTGAGCAATGTCCGTGGACATCATGCCTTTGCCGGCAAGACGAGTTCCATGATACGTCGTCGCGTGATAAATGCATTTGCGTTGCACGAAGACTTCATTCCACAGGCATGGAAGGGGTTCATCCGTTGGCCTCTAAACTTTGGTAGTCTGCAGTGGAGCGACAGCGATCTGGATGCGGTGGATAAAACACACGCGATTGATCGGGTCCCGACAGTTGCCGTAGATGATTTGGGACTATACAGCTGCGACTTCATCAAAATTGACGTTGAAGGCGCCGAGGTCGAGGTACTGCTCGGTGCCCGAGAAACGATTCGCAAATATCAACCGGCCATCTATCTCGAAGACGATCGTGGCAAGGAATCGAGTAGTAAAATTACCAATCTGTTAGTGTCCATGGATTACGTTTGCCATCCACACCAGATCCCACTCTACAACCACGACAACTATAAGGATGGGGATCCGTGGAGTGATGATGTTGCATGGGTCTATGGTGGTAATGTGATGAGTTCACACAACCAGCTATGTGTGCACAAAGCAAAAGCCAAATGGCTCCACGATACCGCCTTTAGCTGGGGGAGTATTCCATTCGGAGCTCCACGTAGCCAAAACGAAGCTCGCAAGCCGCAAACAAACAATTACAATAATTGATCGCGAATGATCAATAGAGACCGGAAATAATCAAGTTGGACCCGTATCTTTTTTCGTTCTCACCTAGTTAGCATGCTTTACAACATTATATATCAGGGTAACACAATGTCTCTATTCAAGGAATTAAGTGCTCTAGCCTGGCGTTCAAAAGAAAACACGGCTACGCAATAACTATTTATTTAGGTCGAGACTGCATGAATTTGGCACGGCTCCAATATTTTGGGAATTTCAGAAGCTGGTGTTACAAAAAGATTCTGAAGTTTCGTCTCATCAGCTTTAGAACACAAGAAGTTATTTCAGTTAAAAGTGACTTATTTTCTAAGAACTAATTTTACGTTTTTTGTTTTCCTGCTCCTTGATTGCTCTCGCTTCTCCCTTTCGCTCTCTTTCCTCGATTGCTCTCGCTCCTCTCTTTTGCTTTTGCTTGAGTTAGATTACTTCGTAACCATTTCAAGGTGGAAGGACCATTCCTCACAAATTTAATAAGCGCATTTTGTGGAATAGATCTTCCTCTGTAGTATTTTACATTCCGAATCGAAGAACGTTCTAGAACGTTGCAGCATTTATGAAACAAAAAGATATTGGGAAAGTAGTTAAAATCAGATAGTACACATCCAACAGTGATGGAAGAGGAAAAGGAACCATTCATATAGATTTCTCTTAGGGTATTAGTGAAATACATCATGTTTAAGCCATCCAAAGTAATGATATCGTACCCATTATAAATAATATTCAATGTTATCTTTTTCTAAATGAGGACATCTTCTTGAAAAACCATCAAGGATGATAACACCATTGGTACTGATTGGAAAGATCTAAGAATCGTAAATTTGGTAATATCACAATCATATGACGATAACGTTCCAGTTGTTGATAGTGACGTAAATTTTGTTGATGGTGATTGGTGACGACCGGTAGTAACAAAATTCTTGTGTCGCATACGAACATCGAAATATTGCTTCTTTAACCTTGTTTCTTTGCTTTCCCCCTAAAACTTATTTCGGGGGCGAGGCGAGAGATATGCGCGGATCGGATGGAGCAATCACAGTTCTTGTTTGATGTTTGATGTTAGGATTTTCGCTTACCAAAAAAACAACACATCACAACACAGTAAGTTACTGCCTGTTACATACACTACAACACATCATCATTACGTTTGCAGTCTGCCTTTGTCATTATCATTGCAGAACGAACGCTATATGTATTGGAGTAGAGCAGCGTTATTGATTGCTGCTGATACTGCCTACTTGACTTGACTTGTTAGGCAGGGTTGCTAACTACTTTACTAGGTGAGAGAGAGATCTCAAATATAGACCAGAGTTTAGTTTAGTTTGTTAGTTAGTTAGTTATAAACTTATTACACATTCGGTTGTTGGAGAAATAAAAAGGAGGGATCGAGTGTAGGACTGTGACGAAAAATAGGTGGAGAAAGAGAGAGAGGAGGGATCGAGTGTAGGACTGTGAAAATAGGTGGAGAGAGAGAGAGAAAGAGAGAGAGAATGATGGTAGTTTATTATTCGTCAGCTGTTATAATCTTACTATTCGCTCTAAATGTAGCTGCTTGCTGTAATAGTAGCAGTGGATTAATGGATTTGGATATGGATTTGGTTGTATTAGCGTTTCTGCTTTTACTATGGTCGTTCCTTATTCAACAATAACAAGCCGTAGTACTACTTTCGACAATAGGGTATCGCAGCTGCACTATTATGATTGGACTGCTACTGGATCCAGCAGTAGTAGTAGAAACGACAGTCACAATAAAGGGATATTAAAAAGAAGAAGAACGAGACAATCACCTCAGCTTTCTCTGTCAACATTCGATGATGACGACGAAGACAATAACAGTAGTTGCAATAGTCCAAATAATATTGTAATTATGGATTGGGAATGTTTATTAGATTCATTACCATATCATGTGAATATTGGTATATATTCCGCATGTAAATTATGGCCACATTTGAATGCATTATGTAATTTTGATACTGATTCACAATGGTTAAAAAATAAATTACATTCTATATCACATGTATTATCCTATCCAAATGGGCAGCAAGATAATAACTACCATTTAGGTTGTGAATTTGCTTTAGCAACACGATTAATTTTAGAAGAACAAGCACTTGATAAGAATCAATCAACTGGTAAAAAAGGTAAATATGCACGTAAATATCATCCACGTACTACTATTAATGGTAATAGTAATGGAGGTAAAGGTAAAGCCGATGACAGTAGTAGACAAGAAGAAATAGATGAGGATGAGGATGATGATGAACAAGAAGAAGAAGATGAGAATGAGGATGAGGATGAGGATGAGGATGATGATACAATACGTCCATTAACAGTTGGTGAACTTTCTATAAATTGGAGAGAATATATACGTGAAACATTACTTATCAAGTATGCAGTAGTAGTTAATGCCGATGGAAAAAAGAAATATATTAATCCATTAGAAGAATTAGATGAAATCATTGAAGAATATGTATTGCATTCAAAGATCGACGATGATTTCCTGCTACCATTATTTTCACAAACCAAATTTGCATTACGGAATACTGCTAGTGATACTAGTACTAAGATAATAGTAAGAGTATCACATGAATATGATAACAATATTGTAACAAAAAGTTTTGCGGATCAAAGAATAGTATCATCATCTTCATCATCACCGGAAAAGATTTTATGTAGTAATGATCATAATAGAATTGCAATTTTACTCAAGCACGAAGAAGATGATTGTAACAATAATGAAAACAACAATGATGACATTACATGTTTACGTGAAATAATGAAACTTGCTGCTGCTGCTGCGACTGCTACTAATACTAACACTGGTCAACAACAACAACAAACAATTAAAACTAAAACAGAAACAGAAGCAGAGATAGTAATACCATCGATACTATGGATTGATAATTCATGGAATAGATTACGTAGTTTAGTACCAGCGTTTGGTGATTCGATGCCAGGACAACAATTAAACAGCAGTAGTAATAAAGCAAAGTGTGATGTACAATGGTTGACGTCGTTGGATAATAATAGGAATGATGACAATAATGATGCCGCCGCCGCCGTAGATAATGATAAAAATGGTAGTGACAACAACAACAATAATGATAATGACAATAATGAAAAACTAGTAATGAACTCGTCGTCCGTTTGGTTGAGTTTATATTTAGCAGAATGGCCTGCGACGTCTACAGAAGTAACACCAACAGCAACAACAGCAACAAGAACAAGAACGAACAATTCTTCAAATAATAAGAATAACAACAACAAGAGTGTCGTGTCATCTTCAGACTCAGGTTCGTCGTCATCATCATCATCAAATCCTTCCACTGCATCTACTGCTGCTGCTGCTGCTACTTTATCATCAACAGATTTATTACGATATAAATCATCCTATCATGAAGATGCAATGGTATATCCATGGACGGATTTATTATCATGGAATGATGCAGAAGATATAATAATACCAAATATATATGGTGGTCTATAATATAATATAATACTGTACGCCGACTAACCAATTGTCTTCTATGTCTCCTAGCAGAGAATGAGTCGCACCGATTTTGTAGATACGACGTAGAAGAACTGCACTTTTCACGGGATATAAAAAAAATTCTTCCGTAAAACGGCAAAACACACTAGTAATAATCCATTTTTGGTATTTATTTATTTATTTATTATTATGCGATATGATAGTTATTTATGTTCGTCCCGCGGATAGATTACCGTGGGCGGATAGTCTAAAAATTAAGGGCAAGCAATTTTTTTGTAGGTAATTGGCATACCGTCAGGTTTTGTACCAGTAATCTGACTAAAGGCACCAAGCAGACAATCAAAATGTTTTGTTCCTCCAGCACCACTATTGATTACTTGAATCTTAGCGCTTCCTGCACGAGCTCCTTCGGGTACTCCATCCCAGTATACTGATTTACCTTTACCATCGTAGCTAATCTCGTAACAATCGCCACATGCTGCACCCTTTCCACCGTCATTAAAGATATCGTCACTCACCGCACAATAATGATGTGATTTCGTCATGGTAGGCGTTAGATGATAAGGGTTGTGAAGGCAAGAACTTTTACTTTTATACTCTCCTTTATCATCCCACCACGTCATAAAGTTAGTAGGTTCTTTACCGCTCTCGGAGAGCTCACGTTGATTGCCATCACTCCCGATACGAGCATTAACAGTACCAACAGACATAATAGCCATTGCTGCAGGAGTAAAAATAGTTTTTGAAAATTTCATGTTGTTTGTTTGATTGTGTTGGTATTTGATTTGATTTGCTTTCTTGTGTATTTTTATTTTGTGAGTCTATTATTTGTTTTTCAAAAAGTTAGTTGGAAATATCTTGTCATGTTTGCTGCAGCGCCACTGGTCTGCCATGGTAATGCCATACAGTGCTCCTCGTTGTAGACATCGCTCATCACCCGCTGAAAACGTATGCGACTCCTCTTCGGATTCTATAATCTATCACCTCATCTACCATCCACATCACTTCACTTAAGAATTTGTAAGGCTTTGATTTCGGGTTCACACTAATCTGTTGTTCCTTGTATAGATGGTTGATCCATTGTGCATATTCTTGTTGACTTCGTTACGATATCATCCATATGTATCTTCTTTACCTCACCAGGTCTAGAATCGTATGCAACATTCATGAATCCATTTTTTGGGAATATCTTAATGATGAATTCTTCATTCACGCGCTACTTATGATCGCTTTAGCTACTGTACTCGTGGGAACTAGTAAGTTAGTCGTGCATTATTTCACAACGACGTTAATTAATCTTTTCTCGCCTGAATGCATTTTTTTTGATCACCTTCTTTCACATCGCGCTGGAACAGTAATGGTATGTGCCTTTTTCAATATTCTCGCGCCACCAAAAAAAGCAGCGTAGTTAGTATGCATTATTCATTGTAGCAGCACGTGCGACTCGACTAAATCAATAACAAGCTCACAATATTATCTTATGTCCAGTCCATCACAAGTATAAACAAAAACAAAACAATTCACACTTGACATAATTGACCGGTGACCATACAAACAAAAATTAACAATTCACACTTAGCTTTATTGACCGGTGACCAAGCAAACAAATAATAAAACAACAACAGTAACCAATTTAAGATCTGACAACTCTTTTACGGAGGATCCAACGTACTAATAAATTCATAGTAAAAAATATATATCGCACAAAACCGCACAACCTGTCCAAAAGAATATTCCTCAACGGGCTTATTTTTATTTATTTTTTACATACCGTTTTACAACAAATCGCTATCTATAATAGAACCATTATATCATAAGATAGAGGATGCACCACGAGAATACTATTTGTTGTGAGAGAGAGAGAGAGAGAGAGAGAGAGAGAGAGAGAGATAACAACAAAAAAACTACAATAAATCACTATGTCAATTCCAACCGATCAACAACAAATACAACAAAGACAGCTAAACGCAATTAAAAAGAAGAACAGAAGGAATGATGTTGTTACGTCCACTACGATGTTATTAGCTGCTCGACAACGTTCTACGTCAATGTTATCACTTCATTGGGGTGGTTTTCCAAAAAGAATTTCACCTGATGATTTTAATCTATCATGGATACCATCTGAGGTGAAAATATATCCAACGCACAATATAAGAAGAAGAATAAACACGACTACTAATAATACCACCAAAGCGACGACGACGCCATCAACTCCCCCTACTACCAACGATTTCAACAATAATAGTTGTAATAGTAGTAATAATAAAACGATCCTCGTGGTTGTTGGCGTGCCGGATACCTATAAAGAGAATGAATTATCATCAACAACAGCACGATCAAATCCAAAATGTTTCAGTGGTTCATTGTATTCACATACACAATTTTTATACTTTCAACAAAATTTAATGAAAACTATTCAACTATGTCGTACACAAAAGAATACAGGTATTATTCATATCAGTAATTCATCCTCCTCCGGATCAGGTTTACCAAAAACAGCAGTAACAAAACGACAGTCATTACGACCACAACATCAAAAAGATAATGAGATCTTTATATCCAAACCAATTTGGTCCACATCTGGTAATATATTATTATTAGATGCATTGGAGAAACTTTCATTATCTACTTCTTCACAACAACAACAACAACAACAACAGCGTGGTAATAGTATTATTGTGAACGACAAAACAACAAAAGATACAAAAAATAATACAACAACAACAGTATTAGTATGCGGTTTAGTAACAAGTGTTTGTGTATTACATTCTGCTATGGTTTGTAGTGAGGCTGGATATAATAAAACATATATAATCGAAGATTCCTGTGCGGATCGTGATAGGATTCGACATGATCAGGCAATATCATTCGCAGAAGATACCCAAAAACTGGAAGTTATCAGTACTATTATACCATCATTATCATCATTCAAACACAGTAGATATTCGATTTAAATAAGAAAGACCACAGTTATTAGTTATTCATTATTATATTGATTGATTCATTCCTACTACTTCCTCCAGTCAGCGCTAAGTTACTGCGCGCTATCGCTTGGATTACACAATAAAAGCGTGTTGAAACCTTAAAA
This sequence comes from Fragilariopsis cylindrus CCMP1102, assembly GCA_900095095.1. Lineage (NCBI taxonomy): Eukaryota > Bacillariophyta > Bacillariophyceae > Bacillariales > Bacillariaceae > Fragilariopsis > Fragilariopsis cylindrus. The sequence goes on from FMBT01000848.1 coordinate 9,310, forward strand.
TCTACCCACAAAATGCGATTTGTACGAAAAAAAATAGAAATAAGCGAAGATTTTACGAAGATTTTAAAAGGGTTCAAAGCGATAGCGCGCGGTACATGTGTATTATACTTTCTATCATTTTATATTATAGTAATTTTATTTACATATTAATTCATATATTAATCGTACAGGATCTTTTAAACGTCTTCTACGACACTTTATTTTTGTTGTTGCAGTACTAGTTTGATTCTTATTATTAGCTATTACTTCCAGTAAGGAATATATTTTATTTATATATCCAGTATTTGTACCACCATTATTATTGACATCTTGTTCCACAATATTACTACTAGTCATAGTATTAAATTGACCGATCCCACCAGGATAACCACCACCATAATCTGATTTTTTGGGATCACAATCTTCATACCATATAGCACCATCGGCTCGTACTCGAAGAAAACAAATGAATCGATCTTCACGTATTTCATAATAGTTGTTGTTATTACCTCCTGCTGAAATAATGGAATTTGAATTTGGATGAGATGGTGATGGTAGTGGTGAATAATTTAATTCTTTGATACTTTGTAATATCGATGCATTTAAAAATGTTTCCGAATGCATGACCATACCCGGTATACTAGGACTATGTAGTGGATTATTATTATTCGCATACTCCTCAATTTGTGTAAAACGTTGGGAGGCCCATATTTTCACACAATCATAGGGACCATATATGAAACGATCATTGACCGGATATTTTGCAAAATTTGGTATCACACTGATACGATTCTCACATAATCATATTGACGTTGAAGTTTATTATTAATAGGTAACTTCTTGGATGATGATACTGTTGTTGATGCTGCTGCTGCTTTTGTATAATCTTTACCTACAAATAAAAGAAAGAAAAAGTAATAATAGTGTAGGTCGATATGA
>FMBT01000847.1:0-10248 GCA_900095095.1 Fragilariopsis cylindrus CCMP1102
ACACTTTTGTGATATTTCTATCGACCGAGTCGAATACATCACTCCACGGAAAAAGATCGTGTTCAGAAAAGATCTTTTATCTTTTGCTTTGTTGCGCTGTTATACCGTACAATACCGTTAGCTACTATATTGTTAGTACATTGATTGTAGTAGCGAACAAATCGGTATCTGCTCTACAATAGATAGATATACGAATACTGTAGCACACAATCAGCAACAAACACAGTAGCAAAACGGAAACGACAATGGAACTTTCTTATTCACTTCGCCTCTCAATACTTTCGTCTACGTTTTATTGTTGCAAGTTGTATCTGGATATGATAATGGATTAGCAATAACACCACAAATGGGATGGAATCCATGGAATCGTTTTCGTGGTAATATAAATGAAACATTAATTATTGAAATGGGTCAGGCGATGGTCGATACTGGACTAAACAAACTAGGATACGAATATATCAATTTAGATGATTGTTGGCAAATATCACGTAATTCTTCAGGATATATACAAGAAGATAAAACAAAATTTCCATCAGGTATGCGTTATTTACGTGATGAACTTCATTTATTAAATTTAAAATTTGGTTTATATAGTGATTCTGGTTTAATGACATGTCAACGTCGTCCGGGTAGTTTAGGATACGAAGAAAAAGATGCTGCCTCTATGCATGGAAAATTGATTATTTAAAATATGATAATTGTTTTGCAACTGGATTAGGGGTGGCATCCGTGCACGTTATCAAACAATGCATGATGCATTAAATGCAAACACCATCCAATATTATTTTCAAATGTGTGAATGGGGTATTGATGATCCAGCAACGTGGGCAGGACCTGTTGGTAACTCATGGAGAACTAACTGGTGATAATTCGAGATAATTGGAATTCTGTTACATCTAATTTAGATGAAAATAATAAATGGTAATATGTATGCTGGTCCAGGTCAATGGAATGATCCTGATATATTAGAAGTTGGTAATAGTAATGCTAAAACAAAAGGAGGAGGATTACTAACGATAGCAGAACAACGATCACATTTTACCTATGGTGTTTAATTAAGGCACCATTATTGTTGGGTAATGATATACGTTCTATACCCCGAAATTATGGAAATTATATCAAATCAAGAAATTATTGCATTAAATCAAGATCCATTAGGTAAACAAGGATAAACGTTGGTCATCATCATCATCATATCATCATCATCGTTGTCTTCTTCAACATCGTCTACGTCTACGTCAACGTCATAAGGATATGATGATATTAATAATAATATGCACGGCGTTGATGATGGTCCAATTGAAGTATGGGCAGGAGATTTAGCTGGTGGTGATGTTGCTGTTGTTTTATTTAATCGATCAAATAGAACACAAACAATAACAGCTAAGTTTAGTGATGTTATTGATGCTGATGTTAATGTCGATATTGGTGCTTCTATTTATGCTCATGTTCGTAATTTGTGGGAGCACTCAGGATTGGGTGTACATCATGATAAAGTTTCAGTTATTGTCCCATCACATGATGTTGTTGCATTACGATTGACGAAAATTACTGTACAACAACAGCAACTACTATCGGAGCAATAGACAAAGCGACGACGGTGGCGGGCGGTGGCGTGCGGCAATAATGATTTGTTGGTTGTGATGAAAGGGCAAGAAAGGATGAACTCTATATCTAATTGGATTAGTGTACGCAAAGTGGGATTCTCGTCTCGAAGGTGATTGCCTTTGTGCTTTGCGAGATCCTTTCTTTAGACGGCTATGGTATAATGTACAAACTAGGGACAGGCGTAACAGAAACAAGCAGCCCTGATGGGTTGAATAAAGTTACGATGAAAAAGGTATAAGACTATGGTGATGGATTTGGAGAAACCTTTGCTCAGTCGTAACTCTAAACTTGGTTGGATATGGCAATTTGTCCTTTCATGCTTTCCTCCAGAATTGCGGCAAACATCTACCAACTAGGCCCATATACTGGGTTTGGAGTGCTCACACTCGCAATTTCTGGGAACAGCATTGTTTTCCGCAACGGACTTCTTGGTACTCACCGGCATACAACTACCACGTGACGTTTTTCGAAGACACTGATGGAGAGATGAAAGCACTCACATGCCAATCTATGATTCCTGGCATCAAGCAGGTGTACGACTCAGTTTGGAGAAACTATCTAGGAGATCACATTTTGCCAATGTTGTTGGATTCAGAGAGCCGTAGGGTTGTTGGAGACAAACAATCGTTGCTTGAAGATAGATAGAAAGCATCAATTGATAAATGGACACCTGTCGTTGAAGGCGAGCCATTGCTTTTCCATGATGTTGTGTCTAATTTGCCGAAGCAGGATAAAGTAAAATCACTTTAGTGGTATTAACTGCAGGCACATTTAAGCCGTGTTCAGAGATGAATTAAAAACATAGCTAGTCAGTTTCAGATGCTTGCAAAGAATGGAAGTATCAATTGGAGGAATGCATTCTGTGGAAGGGTTTTTTGTTTCTCTAACAAACTAAATTACAACTAGTAGACAGAAGAAACTAGCAGAAATGCGATTGCACTGTATGCCCACAGCATGTACATACAATCTTTAAATATCGTTTTATAATCTCTTATGAACAAACCCAAAATCATTTTGGCTTCACTTAGTAGATAGTAGCGACAAAATAAACTTCAACATCTAACTAAGGAATACAGTACTTGACGTTGTATTGGATCCGGACAACATGGCTCCTCGTCGGATACTGTACTTAAAGTATTTTGTATTTTGACTTCCATTCAGCTCATTTTTTAAATGACCGATTTTGTGTGCGACTCCGAAAAAAGCGTCTCTATTATATTTCCGGACTGTACTAAGTACGTCGATTTTCAGGCGGCATAGCCGAGAAAGCCGAACTTACAATTGCCCCACACTGAACAATTTTGTGTATTGCCGCCAAAACACGAATTGTACGTTCAACAATAATATTATGCTTTCTTGCAATTTCTTTTGTCCGTGGAAATGTAAATAGTGTAGCCAGGTTGATGAATGCTGCGTGCCTCCAGTAAACACATGCATTGAAGTTAAAGTATGGTTGCTTGCTTGCTTGCGTTGTTGAAAGTTAGTTACGGACCGTGCCAATTTTAATTCTTCAGTACTGTAGTAGTACAGTAAGTTGTTGTTTGTTTCCTTCTCCGTTGCGGCCTGCCAATAAAAAGTGAAATAGAAGAGAAAGGTCAATTTTTAAAAATCTTTTAATCTGTCTCCAAGTAACAAACGACGACGTGGCTTGTTTGACCCCCCAACACACACACACATACAGTACAAAGACAAAACAAACAACAGCCACACACACATACACCGCAACGAAGACAAGTTTGTCGACTCAACTCACTCTGCCTCATCTTCAATTCAAAATACCGGGTCTGACTGCACACAGTGGCAACAGCAAAAGCAACAACAACAACAACCAAAAACCTGATTATACAAAAGTATCATCGCGATCGGGCCGGGTATACAATACGATGAGTAGTATTCTTGATCACAGCAAGAAGAGAACCCTAACTACGACTGCCATACTAGTTATTGCAACAACAGCAGCAATAATGATAGTAACAGAAGGTAGTGGACCTCTCGTTGTTTCGGCACAATCATCATTATCATCGTCATCGTCATCATTATCATCATCTTCTTCTTGGATATCAGAAGATGAAGTAGAAGAAGCCTATGATCGTACACGGTCACGGACACAAATTGTCTTAGATCCACTTCAAGTCTGTTTATATCCAACTCCAACGACCGATGATTTGAATAATAATTTAAATCTACAAAATGATATGAGAGATTCCTTACAAGAGTTAGTCTCACAACAACTGGAAAATGAGTATGGGACGGATTTTATTTATTTTGCTTTTACGGATGCTACAATTGAATGGTATAGTGGTCAAGAACAGGATCCTATTTGTGGTTCCTTAGATCATGTCTTACCGGTTATTGGATCCTATTATAATAGTGATGATGATTATAGTAACGTAGCATTAGCAAATAAACGTGATGTCTTACTACCATACAGTAGTAGTACTACAACAACAGCACCACCATGTACATGTGCATTATATAAAGGAGCTGTTGTTTTACTTCAATCTGATGGAGAAGAAGAAGTAGGAGAAGTAGAACAGCAACAACAAGAAGAACAAGTACATGTACCAACACAAGAATTATTAGAACCAATAATTGAAGCAGTATTACAAGATGGCTTAGTGGATTCCTTACGTGATCGTGCTGTTGATGCTGTTGATGCTGCTGTTGATACGAATGCTAATGCAAATAGTAGTAGTAAATCATCATTTTATACGGAATTACAAGGTGCAATTATTACCTGGAATGTTGCCGAACGTCAACAGGGAGATGGAAAACTGGTGTTACGTCCATCCTCCGAACTTCCAGTATCTTCTTCTTCTCAACTTCGTCAAACATCACCACCAACTTTTGCACCTGTTACAGTGATTTTAGATGGTAGTAATACTGATGCAACATATATTGATGTGGCTAATACTAATGCATTAGAACAACAACAACAACAGTCAAGTGAAGCGAACGGATTTCAAACAAAAGCAGGAATTATTCTAGCAAGTGTATTAGGAGGCTTATTTTTATTTCTATTAGTCACTATTTGCTGCTGTCTTTGTTTGAAAAAGAGACGTAACCGTTACAATAATGAACGATATGAAAATGCTACTAGTGACAATGACAACGATGATGATGACCTGCATCAACCTCATAAAATGTTCAATAATAGTATGTCCGTCGGAATAGGTGGTGGCGATGATGAGGACAATGCAACGATTGTTTCACATGAAGATTATTATGAACAATTTGATAGTAATCATCATCGTGATAAGAATAATGATGATCACGAAGATTATGAAGAACAAGCGAATAAAACTAAAAGCAGTAGTAGAAGAGGAAGTAGAAGAAGTAGTAACAATAACAAAAAGAAACAAAAACAAAAACGTCAATTATATTCTTCATCATCATCATCAGATGATGATAATGAGGGTGACGAAGAAGATGATACATCACAATATGAAGATGGTGAATTATTAGAATGTATATCCGTTGGTGGAGAATCCGCATGGACGATCGGTACAAATGCCACCGGTGTGACTGATGCATTAGGAGGAGGTAACACTTACAATAACAACAACAACAACAACAACAACAATAATATTGGTGGTGGTAATGGCAGTGGTAATACTACTAAAACATTAGCAGAGATGTTAGCAGCCAAAGAAACATTTGATCGTGATCGACAAATTACATTACAAAAGGATATGTTACATTCGGAATGGTCCTCTGGTGCCTATGTTACATCACCTGTCGTTGGTCGTACTTCCTCAGGTTCGTCATCAACAAGCAGTAGTAGCAAAAACAAAAACAAAAATAGTAACAGCAACAAAGATGCTTCTCTTACTAGTACAAGTACAGCTCTTTTTCAACAAGCAAATGGAGGACAAGGTGAAGAAATATTCCTTATGCCACCAAGAGCAGCTTCTAGAAAATATTCATCACCATAAAGAAGAAGACGTTGTTGTTTGTTACACAAGCTATTATGCTAATACATAGCTTCAGTTACTACTTAAGAGTAAGTTACTACTTAAGAAGAAGGGTGGGGAGGGGGGGAACTTTCCGAGTAAAACATTTTCTGTGCATGTTGCTTAGCTAGTTTTCGTATATAATCCGAAAAAGAGGCATTAACACCAACCAATGCATGTGAACTGGACACAAACGAAAACAGGAAAAGAACATGCACACAGTAGGCACTGTTTTTGTTCTACTTCTTCTTTCTCTTCCCCGGTGTGACAAACTTACTTGCGATTGTCGGGGAGGGGATTATATATTTGGATCGATCAAAAACTATCGAGACACAAACCAAATATGATCACATCATATCACATCACATCAGTTACAAAATCGCACACAGACACACTCTTGTACACATTACACATATTAAAATTTAGACGCACCATAACAGTATTATTATATAGAAAAGAATTATTAATCACATTTTGAGAAGTAACTAACTTATTCCTGAATAATAATTATTTCAGACATATTCCTGCTTTTCCTCGTCTAATTACATTAGTTACTACTTCAAGTATAGGCGGACTCCTCTCGGTGGCATTATTCAACATTCTACTCATTTGTTATACCAACATCTTACTTTCTTAAGGTTGGTTTAAAGTCACCAGTAAGTTAGGTTGGTTTAAAGTTACCAATGAAAGGAATTTTTAGCTACAACCGGCAACTTTAGATTCAAAGTAGGTATCAAATTTTCTAAGTAACCAGGATTTGTGTACTTCGACATACAAGCATCGTATTGGTACCCATCGGGAGATTACTACAATCGACAGCGTACCCATAATTGTTTCCGGAACACCTTGAAAAAGTACAGCTCAGACATGCTTCTCCATTGATCGATACCGAGCATGCATCGTAGTCACCGTCTAATGTGGTAGAAGCTTCATTTGCTTCATATATTTCAATACCAGTCCATTCTCCGGTCAAGTATCGGATTTATTATAAAAGTTCAGACTGAATCCGGTGGTAGTATTAAAGGTTCTACCGTACTTATTGATAGCGCAGGAAGTTTCTTGGATGTTGCACGATTTACATGCAGTATCCACACAGTCGACTCGGCTCCCATCTTGTGAACAATTGCAGTTTGCTCCTCTTTCCGGATCCGATTCCAATTCTGCAGCATTGACTTGGCATATCTTTGTAGCATTAGTTTCGCAATAGTCTCCTCCTTTATTACAGCATGTCGTGCAACAATCGCACGGGATTTGTGGGTCATCTCCAAGACAATCGGCTTTGATATGGGTTATCAATGCTGATGATGAGTTATTGCTGGCACAAAATATGTCTTCAAGTCCATCTGTGATACTTGTGTTATATAAAGACAAATATTTCAGAGAGTCTCTCAATCCTTCAAACGTTGGCGGTATAGTACCGTGAGTAGATTCGATGCAAATGTAATGCCGTTAGTTTCGAAAACTCTCCATACCCTTCCGCTATCGTTCCTGATAGATCATTAGAGGACAAATCAAGTACTCGAGATCGAAGATTTCTTCTCCTAACCCAGATAGGCTGGTGAAAGAATTATTAGCACAATTAAACTCGAGTAGACCCGGTGTTACTATTATTAGCAGCAATAGTCCCAGAGAATTCGTTATATTAATTCGTAAATACTTCAAATCGATCAAATCCTTATTTGAATTGCCAGGCATGGTACCATTAAAGCGATTCCATGATAAGTCTAAGGTTCTTAGATCGGTTAAAAAGTTCATTTCGGGTATTTTACCATAAATTTGTTATTACTACAGCGGAAATGTTCTAGTCTGGAATTTTTACTGGAGAATTTTGGCAGGTTGCCCTCCAACAAATTCAAACTAACGTCGAAAAACAAATTTGATTGAGCTCAGTAAAAAAAGTCGAAGGGATCGAGCCCGTCAATTGATTTTCTCTTACATAAAATGCTTCAATTGCCGTCATATCTTGATAAGTTTCTGGTATAGTACCGGTAAATTTGTTATTCGCCAGTCCAAGCATTTTAACCGCCTAGATTACGATAACTATCCGGAAAAGACCCTGTTAGTAAATTCTCCTGGAGCAATAAATCAGTAAGATGATCAAGACTTGAATATTCAGGAGGGAGTGTCCCACTTAGAGAATTCATAACAAGGGAAAGAATGCGAAGTTCAGACAACTGCGAAATTTCAGCAGGAAGGGTTCCCGTATATTGTTTCCAACTGTTATCCAAGAAAAATAATAAAGGTGAGTTATTGACGCTTTGCATATTGAATACGGTATTTTCCAAGAGATAAAGTTTTTTTATATCACAATCTACTTACGAAATCTTATACTGGTAACTTGTTTATTTTGATCACAATTTATTCCATGAAGTGTAGGCTTATCCAAGCAATAATAGGTGCACTGCTATTATCTTTATTTGATTCTTCATCAGTATTACGGGTTTGAGGAGAAGGCCATAAACACACACTGGTATTACTCAGAAACTGGTATTGTTCATCCAATGTGTCGGCCCTCCCGTCGAAAGTATAATACAGCGAGTATGTATCGTTCTATCAGTACGACGATATTTGATTATTTATTCATCTTCATAAAGAACGTATCATTATTTACCAACCAATCTAAAGCTTGAAGCTGTGGACTACTTTTTGTGACAAATCTCGCTCATCAGATATGTCACGAACAATTTTTTCAAATACTCAGAAAATCAGTATTCAGTCTATCATTATTATTATCAGGTTTTGTTATTCCTAAAACCCAAGGAAACTCCCAGAACTATTACTATGAAAGAACCAACCAGGGTGGTACACACGAGAAACATCTTACGACGTTTGTTCCGCCGTTGCTGCTTACCATCATCATCATTATCAACACAATCTTTACAAACTTTAGCATAGCAGCAGTAGTAGTAATTCTTCGTTTATTCGGGGGTGGACCTTTTCGTGGACGGACTGTTGCTAAAACTGCTTCTCATTATCCTATTTTCATATTCCTGCTGCAAATGGCACTATCCAAGACCGCAACTGTCATTATATTATTATTATTATTATCCCCCCCCCCCATCACAATAGACCCAACTAAACCAATGTTGTGATTGTTATTATTATTATTTACAGCCGTTTTGATCCTTGCTCTTCGGTGGCCATTATCATTGAATCGAAGACATCGAATCCATCGCATCGCAGCTGCTTGGTTATCATCAACGTCATCAACATCATTATGTCTTCGATTCAACAACGCATCTGGATGAGTAATAGCATATGCGCCAGGATAAACACGAACAAGTCCTGCTTGTTGACGATCCAAACCCTCCATTGGTGGTGGAGGCATCATCATCATGCTGCTGCTGCTGCTGCTTTTAGTCGCGACTTGTTCCGTTGTTGTTCTTGATTTTAACAATCCCCTCAATCATGGGAGCGCTGACTATCCTTCTTCTGTTTTCTGTAGTAGTAGAAGACTCATCATCATCATTTTTTTTTCTTGGTGATCTGAAGCGGATACGGACTACTTTTGATTTATCAAAACCGTTTTTCAGGAGTAGCATTGTCGTTTTTTTTTCGTCAACACTTGACTTGTTGCCGTTGCTGACTATCATTTTCTTCTTCTTCTTCTTCGCCGACATTGTTATTTTGTTGTTGTTATCGAGGTTTTTCTTTGTTCCCGATCCTCTCGTGATGCTATTGATAATGATTTTCAGAACCACCTCTAATGATGAACAGCATCCCGTGTTACTATCGTTGTCGTTGTGGAGTGTAAGCTTGTCATCGTTCGTCTCCTTGTCGGACGGCATCATTATTTTTTCAAAGCCTAAACCTATTATAAACTAGACAGATAGTATAACTAGACACGATACGATCAAGAAAGAATGAACAAATCGTTTCATCGATGTGCTATCTAATTATATATTTATTATTGTGTTTGGGGCAGGAGAGTTTTTGGACTAGATTCTTGTTTCTGCTGCTTCGTCTATCTATGAGCATCACTACCTAATTACTGGTTGCTAGCTACATCTATTGTTTGACTACTGACTTGACTTGACTCCTCATCCTTCTACAATTCGCGGCGTACATAACTTCAATAACTTCACACGATTAAATGATGAGGTATGATATGTATGATACTTTCATGCCACAGTATCTAATACTTCATACTGCTTAGAGAGACTGTCTTCATTATTGTCGATAATGTTCAATAAAAAATTGAGCAGCATTTGTTTAGATTTCTCCACCCCCATGTATTTACGCGCCATTTTTTAAAGATACAATCAAAACAATCAAAACATGCCATCTACTGTCGATGTCAATGCAGCATACTGTAACACAAAGAAAGACAGACAACAATCCACTGATACCTCTACTAGCCAACCAAGCATACCTCCAAGGAAGGACCGTTTTGTACAGTTTAAAATTGCAGTTGTTTAGGTCCTTCTTTCTATCTATCTCCCTCCCTCCCTCCTCACATACATACATACATACATACATACATAATAATAATTATGATGATGATGATGATGAGGTCACGCTTTACTCCATCCTGGCTCTTTTCGTCTATGCCATATTCTTCTTCTTCTTCTTCTTCTGCACGGTGGCGTTATTGTATCAGCACGTTACTATTACTCATCTTCATTGTTCATAATATACAGAGTTGTCATTCGTTCACGGCGGCGGCTATTACAACATCAAGGTTTCA
>FMBT01000846.1:0-10308 GCA_900095095.1 Fragilariopsis cylindrus CCMP1102
AATAAAATATACTTATATGCCTTATATATATTTATGAGTATCTCATCATATATATATACATATATTTATACTACATAGTAAATCAATGAGTTAAATTAAATTGAAAGACTACTCACGGTTGTTCTACCAGGATATCTAACCCCTTCTTGTCAGCGAAACTTCCGTAGAAGAATGGCGTAACTTTCTGTAGATATATCTATAGTAAACGTCGTACGATACTAACGATGATGTTCAAACGCAAAAGTTGTTATTAACACACTTGTTTATTTAGTCTATGGTTATTACAATTTCTCAACAATAAAAGACAGTAATTGTTCATTTCTCGTAATCGAGGGTAATTCTGCTCTTTTCTTCGTATTTTAGTATTGCGGTTTCCAGTAACCCTGCATACAACTTTCTGTTCCTAACTCACTTCGCCTCAATGCATATATATCGCATTAGCGGTTCAAAGGTGGACATCGACATCTGTTCGACTTCCATATGTATAACACTCTTCATAATCGTGTTCTATGTATTCGGACACTCTTCTTAATCGTGTTCCGATTTGTATAAAATATACCTAAGCACTTCTCTTATTTGCGCTCGGTTTCCAATTGCTTCGACAACGGCTTCGACAAGGTTACTTCAACTCCAACAGTACGATGTTGGCTTTTAGCTAACTTTCGGTTCTCTTTTATCTCAATAATGCATACACGTGCATTTCTCCTCACTAATCTGATCGCGCTTGTATTTCTACTCCGCGGGGCTTATGTACGACATATGACTCCTACATCGAGTACTATGTATAATTTAACACTCCCCATTGGTCGTAACGATTTCTGCTAACTCTGATTCAGTAATGTGACGATCGACTTCTAATGTATCATCAAAATATAACGCGGCCGTGTTACCTCCAAAATGAAAGATTGGGCGGATCAATTCGTACGTACTTTGATAACCCCAATGTTTCGTAAGTATATCTGCAATATTACTTTCCGATTTAATATGTTGCAGGTTAATGAAACCACTTGCAATTAAGCTTCTAACAAAGTGAAATGACAGAATGTTATGTCGTTTATGTAACTTTGCGTCCGGTATGGTTGCACTATTGATCATCGCGTCATTGTCTCCCCATGCGTAGTCTTCATCTCCTACTGGTACTCCAAGGTATCGTAGATACTGTCGGTGATCTATGATCTGTTCGAAACAGGTTCGACATGCCAGGAATTCAGATCCGTACGTTGCGGTTTCCGTGGTAGATTGTTTCTTGGAATACCAATCAACGGGAGTCTTGTTGTAGAAATGAACTACACCTGTAACTGCTTTTCCTGATAGTACGTCATGCATTAGATTTGCATCGAAGTAATGGGTCAAAACGATTCGTTTTCCCAGTGGAGTTGGTGCATCTTTAGGGATGTCTTCAGTTGGGTTTCCATATACAGAATGGCTCCAATCGTAGGGTGGCATTGGTGGAATACCGGAATAGTCTGGTTCATCAACTCGAAACCGTAGTTTGAAATGCCTGAACTTGCATAAGAATCCGTAGATACGCTTGATTCTTTCAAGATGTCCCTTTCGTGGTTGCGCTCTAAAGCTTGATAAGCTCATTACTGCGGATTGTATATCCCATCGTCCAATAGAGATTGCCCATTGCATAGCTCCTATTAATGATTGATATATTTCAATACCGTCTTGGTCAAGAAACTCGGTTACATCAAGTTCTGGATGGTCTCCCTTCACTAGCGGTGATCTGTGCTTCTGGTTAGGCAATTCCTTGAAATATTGCTTGTAGGCATCTTCCATCTTGTCTATGTACCGGCTTGGGTCCATACATAATACTCCATCAGAGTCTCTCTCAAATCCACAGCCTAAGTGGAAGTTAACTTCTCCTGAACCTTTCAGTTTGAAGTTGTACGGTGCTGACGACAGCTGGTTTAGGAACTCCCTAGGATTCTCCATAACAATGCATAGGTCATCAACATATGTGGCCACATATTCGTACACGTCTCTTGTAGGACATTTTCTCATGAAAATACTTGATTCTGCTTTGGATGGGTAGAATCCTAGGTCGCGTAGACAATCAGATAGCAAAATGTTGAATGCTTTTCCGCTAAGTCTTAATCCGTAAAGAGCCTTATCGATGATAAGAAGGTTTCCTTGTAGCTCCCCAAATTCTGGCCCTGCTTTGATGCATACCTTTTCGGTGTCTTTGCTTCAAGATAAGCATTTCCAATATCAGTAGCCCATGGGGTCATGCCGTTAAGTTCTCCTAAGAATATGCATGTACGTAATCCGCGTAATGAAACAACACCTGAGTAAACAGATTCGAGTGGCGTATCCGTTAGGTTACCATTAGCTACAACTCGAGCTTTATGCCTGCCATCGTGTTTCACATCAAAGATAGTATGAACTTTGATCTTGCGATAACCTTCTGGTATCTTTGCATCATGGAATTCTCCCTTGTTCTTGAATACTGCATAATCCGTTAATTGTGCATGTTCCAATACATTTGCTTCTTGCCATTTATGATTACCGTTCCTTTCGTCAAACTCAAGGGCTTCCTTGTAGTTACGCGGTATAGAGAATCCATACTTGTACTTAGGAGTAACACGGAAGGATCGTAGCTTGGCTTGTTTCACAAGTCGTCGAATATGCTTATCTCGGTTAGCAATTCTTTTAAAGCGTTTCCATCCTTCCAATTCGAGTAGGTCAAATTTCTTGGCATAGATAGCAAGATCAACAGGAATGTCCTTAGCAAGGAAGTCCAATGGTTCGACCGAAATTGCTCCCGTTTCCCAAGCTGTTCTGACGTTGTAGTCACTCCCCATTCTATCCTTGTGTCCCACAGGAGTATGTACGTGTCCTAAGATAGTACGAAATTTCCAATGATGTCCGTCTTCATTGTTCTGTTCTCTTTCGATGTAGTCCAGAATTTCGTTGTACGACATGATGTCTTCTTGGGAACTGTGATCATAGTTTAGCTTGAACTTGATTAGATTCATATCCTTTTCAACTTTGCCTTCAAAGTCTTTGATAAGTTCTACAACTCGTGCTCTATTAACTTCACCTCTCTCGTCGGGTTTGGTTAGGAAAACTCTTCCTACTAGATCACTTGGTGGGGGCGCTATTGCTACCAACGGTTTGCCGTCGTCTCCGAGTATCGCGTTGCCATTTTCGTCTTTAAGAGGAAACTCAAATTCTTTTCCCAAAAGATATTCATTCTCCCCATTTTCTCGAAGATAGACAAATGAATCTAGCTGTTCCTTGATAGATGTGTCACGTTGCTTGAGGACTTGTTGACGAGTTGCGGTAGACGGCCGTGGGTTGGTGGGATGGTTGATATCAGTATTATTGACTTGGGTCAATAGTGTGGTAACTCCTTTAACGTTTAAGTTTTGAAGGGGTTTATGTCGTGAACTACGTCGTAAACCTTTATCCTTAGTTTTATCCAGAGGATTTAAGTCGCTTAAACGCTTCTGTTTTACATGACGTTGTGGTCCAGTAGGAGATGCACGTTTTGGCGACGCCGTTTTAAAATGACCAGTTGCTGTTCATTCGAGTCGTTAAATCTTGCATCTAATTCTGCCTGGAGTTGAATTTCGATATCCTTGGATATTGCTGATTCATCAAAATCGTTAAAAGTATTTCCCGAGGTTACTTCTTTTAACTTGTTGTTAGCAATATCTTCTGCCGGAGAAAGGATATTTTCAACATTGAATAGATCTTGTCTACCGTGACAGGATCTTCGCGTAGGTTCTTCATCGTATTGTCCCGTGCAGTACGTATGGCTGAGCGACAAATTTCGTTTCCAGTTGTATCGGAAATGATTTTGTAGGTCATCTTGTTACCGATATGTTCGGAGATTCCTACCCATCGACCTCTCATTTCTTTGGATTTACTTGGGAAATGTTGTTCTGATTCATCAACGAGATAATAAACAGGTTCCCAAAAATAAAAGTATAGCAGAGGGCTAATATCAGTCATTTGAAATGTTGCGATTTGTAGTGGGCTCTTGTTTCCCTCTCCGATGTTTGGATCAACACAATTGTTGAGGCAGAATATAACATAAGATAATGCTAGAAACCAAACGTAGGGAGGGCATCCGCTGCGGTCCATTACTCGGTTTGTGTACCGTTTGACAGTTTGCCATCGATTTTCAGCATAGTTTTGGTGCTGATATTTGGATTCGCATTGCCATAATGAAATACAAATGTCTCGAAGGTACACTGCGTTTTTCCATCCTCGATACATAGGAGCATTATCTGCTACTAGTCCAGTGGGACATCCTCTTTGACGGACACGATCTTGGAAGCAAAGTAGAAAGTCTTCAGCATTCTGATGTTTGACTTTATATGCATCGGTGAGTTTCGATTTTCGTCCCACGAAGATATGTGCACATTTCTCACCACCGTTGCATGCAGGAGTATCTGAATAGATCATGTCGGTGGCATCGTCTTCATCACGGCGTTTAAGATTCGCAGAAGGATTAGGTGATTTGAACATCTTGTGCAGATATGAGGCTGGGGGTAGTTTCATATTTTGAGTTGTATGCTTGAAGGTAGCTTTAACAACAGAAGCAGGTAGATGTGCAAAGTACTTCCTTTTGGATTCATAATCGATGACCGTGGGTACAGAATATCTTGGTGTAAGAGGATTCATTACATTAGCAATGTCGGTAGCATTAATGTCATATTGTTCATAATAATCGAGTCTTCCTTGATAGATTAGACGTTGAGTAGATTCATCCATTAAAAAGTCTTCCCAGTATTCGTGTTCAGTCGGTCTGAAGGTAGATAAGTCATCAAGATACGAGGTGTCTGATATTGTATCTACGAATACTGTGGAGTCCTGGGGTTTATCTACTGAATCGTAGAATAGTAGATCGTCCATCTTCATTTCTTCAATAACGTCGTCGATGATATTAGGTTGAAGTGGATGAGGATCCGTTGAAAAGAACTCGATGCCGTCTACCATTGTAGGGGATTCGTTATCATTGACCATATTATCAATAATTGGGATTGGTAAATCATTAGCTGTAACAGCAGATGGTTTCTTATCAATCAGTTCTTGTTTAGAGGCTGCAGCTTTGAGTCGTTTCTCTTTGATTCGGATACGGCGTTTGAGCTTACTTTTTCTAAGTCGAGGACATTCAATTTTCTCCCCATTGGAGTCATCGATTGGATCGTTCCATACAATTGTAGTTGGTTGCTTGAATTTATTAACTACAGGTTCATCATCACTTGAGGAATCTTCTTCATCACCTGAGGAATCTTCTTCTTGAGCTCGACATTGTAAACCAGGCATAGATCCAACACTGTCATCATCATCATGTTCAATTTCAACGGTTTGAACTGTTGCACGTATTGGTCTATGTTCTTGTTTAGAAAGATAGTCGTAATTAATATTACCTTCTTGATCGTAGAACTCGTTGATAGCGGAACGTGGCATAGGAGGAAATTGCTTGAGCATTTCTTCAGGTGTACGGCTATCGTCATTCAGATTAGGATTCCATTCCGCAGGTGAAGTAAACTGTACATGTGTAAGCTCTTTAATTTCATCATTGGTAGGATACGTTTGGCGAATGTACGGTAATCCAGAGCGTATAGATAAAGGTAACTGATATCCGTCTGCAGTTTGAATACGTTGTGGTCCGCCATAGGCTGTCGCTGTATCTCCAACGAGATTATTATGCGCTTGGAACTGACATTTCGAATGGATCGATTTTTCTTGTTCAGGTACATGAGCATATTGATGAAATATGGCTAGAATCTTGCCTCTGTTTGTAACAATTACAGAACAAAACGTTCCAAGTCTCTTGCCAGTCATTTGATGATCACCTGCAATACCTATATTGACACGTCGTCCGTCAGCATTGTAAGACATGAGTCTCATATCTCTGCCTCCAATTCCACCATTAGCTCCGCCATCCATTAATGCGAGTGGTTCATTAAAGAATTTCGTTGCATTAACGGAGACGACGTAGTTGTCTTTGGAAGTATTTGGTAGATGACAATCGACTTGATCAAAACGATGATTGATTTTAGCCATAGCTGCCGTATATGCGATATGACCAACAACTTTACCATCTTTACCTATTACTGGTGTGGTTTTGTTGGCCATGAATCGACGTGGATCGGCTAAAGGCAGCTCAGTCTTCCTTGGTAATTCCTTCTTCTTGAGTATACCTTGATTGGGCTGTCTTCGTCTTGCTGCATTTGCCGTCAAATCAGTTGCTTCTATGACAGATGTATCGTCAGCATCATCAGCGTCGTATACGTAGGTATGCTCTGATTGGCCGGATGCGTCGGAGTCATATCCTTCAAAATCGCTAATGTAGACACCTAACTCACTATTTTTCTTAGCACCTTGCTTAGTGGGATGGTTTTTGATTTTAAGAATCTGTTTCTTAATATCATTGGGTGCCTTACTCCATGCAATCCGTAAATCTCTTGGACACTTTTCGAAGATTGGTTTCGGTATTTCAGTGTCAGGGTCTCTCTCACGAGGAGGGCGACGGTTCTTCTGGAATGCTGCATAGGCTTGCATTGTACTTTCAGCGTGTTCGGTCATAGGTTCGTTGGATACGGACATATGAGCTAAGAACTCGTCAATGCCATCGTCAGTGTCGCCATAGTCTACATTCATCTCTTCATTGTAAAATGATTCTGATGTAGCTTGATGAGCTTGACGGGATGGTTTCTTGTATGGCGTATATAGATCATGATTCTTGGCTGATTTGATAAGAAACGTGATGTACTCATAATACGTAACAGGTCTAGATGATCCAGCTAAAGCGCTTCCTCGTTTACTATCTTGACATGATTGCCAGGAGTTAATTAACGCGGAATCGGTCATGACTGCTGTTTGCAATAATGTTATCTTTACCGAATCATCCATGACGTTAGTAGCTAGTTGATCGTACCGTCTGGAGGTATCTTGAAATGAAGTAAGAAATTCATGTCTTGTGTTGAAATCGCTGAATTTCAATGCAATTAATTTCTTCATCAGTGTGGTTGAAGCTATCTGAGCTGCATCTGAGTCATTCTGATGATCTTCGTGATTTCTCCATACATATAACGGATCGTCTGGACGGACCATAAGAAGACCTAGACCTTCGGGGTTCTTAAGAACTACACACAAGATTTGAGCGAAGTAATTAACTTGAAGTCTTGCTAGTTCTGCATCGGGTCCACTACGTACTGAGCATGTTGATGATCGAAGATCGGGATTGAAATTAGGATCCAATACTCTTTCCAATGTATCTTGGATAATTTGTCTTTTAAAATTTAGTTTCCAATCTTGATAGAAAGCATCGTTGTTGATGGTCGGGTATTTTACAGGATCTCGAGGCTTTCGATTCCAACTGATAAGTGCGGCTTCATCATCTTTTAAAGTGATAGGGCCTGAAACTATCATTGTTGGTGAGCCAGGAGCACCTGTTGTAGTCGTTGCTGGTATAACTAACGTTCGAAGATATGTAGCTTTACCAGTTATTGCACGTTTCCAGTTTAACATATCCGCATAATCCCATGTAGACGGATCGTCACAATCGATGACTCCACCAGCAAGAGCAACGGCAGCAGCGGTCTCTAGATAACAACAAAAGTGTACACAGTTTTGTACTTCCTTGAGTGGTGTTATATGGAGAGTCTCTTCGGTGCCTGCAGTGGTTGGCTTTTTGTATTTAAACGTTGGCAAATCATCAATTTCAATAGAACGAAATTGTTCAAATGTGTGGATGTGGTTCTGATCTAACACAAGGTATATCGGATTTGTTGCCGTCGTACATTTCAACATATTCACCAAGAGGACTTCGAGTTGCGCATCGAAAGGAGTGGTCGCCATCTTGGGTGAGCTAGTATTACTAGGCGTAATGTTAGTAGCAAATGCACGTCGGGTTGTTAAGTTACGGACTCTGAAATTGCAGATCTCGGTTAGCAATGTATCAAGGCGTTCTGTTAACGGTAGCTCTGGAAGAGAAGGTAAAGGAGGAGTCTCTGGAAGAGAAGGTAGAGGTACGTTAATAGGAACTGGATTTCTGGCAGTAATTTCGTAACCTTTACGTAAGGATCGTGTACTGTTGGAAATGTTCCGAGCGTAAAAGACGTATCAATGACTTCTTCAATAGGTTCAGGTGGACTGGGACGTTCCGGAACACTAGATGTATCTGTACTTGAACTATCTGGTAGAGGTAGTCTAGGCGGAGAGACGTAGAGTGGATCGCCGGGGCGTAAGCCGCTATAAGCGCTTGCTGTGCTTTCGTCTTCTTCTCTAGCTGTGTTTACTTCTACCTGGATATTTAAAAGATTATTTTCTATATCGGCTTCCTCTTGATTAGTATCACCAGATGGTGTATATCTAATAGTCGGAGCTCTTGAACGAGTAGTTCTGCGCGGGTTCGGTGTGTGAACGTTATAACCTAGAGAGGTTAGTTCAGTCCGATGGTTAGCGTCTGCCCAAAAAGGGGACTACGAGTTCCTTCACCTAACGCTTCGGGCGCTTGGTTTCCACTTGTTGCTTCGAATAAGTGGATCTACTATCGTTATCACTTCCTTCAGTAGGTAGTGTTTCGTTAGTATCCTCTTGTTCTTCTTGCTGGCTCATTCACAGTTGAATGGCTTCTCTAGTTCTTATTTGTTAAGACTTGAGGTTATTGTAATTTAGACTTCTTTCGAGATCGTTAATTCAATAATTACAATTAAATATAATTGGATCTCCGGTCCTTTTGTCGTTCAGATGAACTAAAAAGAAAGTTGATCAGCACGTTTATAGGATAAACCGTGCGACTGTTAATCTTGTACGTTTCACAGACAATCGATGATTGGTGAAACAGGATTATAATAGTCTTACTCTTCGGTCTTGTAAGATTCTATTAAAGCTGGAAGGGTTGATACTCTTGACCCTTATATTGAAAGACTACTCACGGTTGTTCTACCAGGATATCTAACCCCTTCTTGTCAGCGAAACTTCCGTAGAAGAATGGCGTAACTTTCTGTAGATATATCTATAGTAACGTCGTACGATACTAACGATGATGTTCAAACGCAAAAAGTTGTTATTAACACACTTGTTTATTTAGTCTATGGTTATTACAATTTCTCAACAATAAAGACAGTAATTGTTCATTTCTCGTAATCGAGGTAATTCTGCTCTTTTCTTCGTATTTTAGTATTGCGGTTTCCAGTAACCCTGCATACAACTTTCTGTTCCTAACTCACTTCGCCTCAATGCATATATATCGCATTAGCGGTTCAAAGGTGGACATCGACATCTGTTCGACTTCCATATGTATAACACTCTTCATAATCGTGTTCTATGTATTCGGACACTCTTCTTAATCGTGTTCCGATTTGTATAAATATACCTAAGCACTTCTCTTATTTGCGCTCGGTTCCAATTGCTTCGACAACGCTTCGACAAGGTTACTTCAACTCCAACAGTACGATGTTGGCTTTTAGCTAACTTTCGTTTCTCTTTTATCTCAATAATGCATACACGTGCATTTCTCCTCACTAATCTGATCGCGCTTGTATTTCTACTCCGCGGGCTTATGTACGACATATGACTCCTACATCGAGTACTATGTATAATTTAACACATACGGGTGATAGGGCATTCGTTCTTCCTTTAAGAACGGCCCTCGTGAAAATCGATGTATTCAGAATCAAATGGAATCCGGAAACAGTCATTTGATGGAATTTTGGTAGTCCATGGCGATGGAGTATATTATTCAATTGATGCCCTTTTAGTGCGGATTCAAGCAGTTCAACTGTGTTGATACCACAGTTGACCAGTTTACGAGTTACCTTGTTGATCAACGATTAGGCTTGCGTCGTCGTTGATTGATTGATACAGCCACCACTGTGTGGTGTAATAGAACATGGCTTGTGGAAGACCTCGCGTTCATTCATCAGGACCAATTTCAGTGATCATCCGATCATACCGAGCTTGTAGAACCTAAAGATGATCGTCGTGTCGGTCTGTCTCTCTTTGAGGTAACGCACTGTATCACCATGTAGGGCAGTCTTGATGACATCGATAATTGCTGACGTAGTCTCCTAGCAGCTTCTGCAACACTGCATCCTTCAAAGAGTTCAACTAGTGCAGCAATATCGCGAATTCCCGAGAGTTTCAGTTTCTCGCGATAACATCAGAGTAGTCAATGAGTGTTCGGAGTAGGAGTATCGTATTCATACTGACGAGAGGGACGTCATCATCATCTAACATCGTAGCTTTTGATTCGGACGGGTGCCCGTATTTTTGACACGTTGTGCTGTGAGGTACACAACTGTTTCAAAACAATGCGCCTTGTTGATTGTTATGGGAGAT
>FMBT01000844.1:0-10585 GCA_900095095.1 Fragilariopsis cylindrus CCMP1102
GTCTTCTACTATATTCCGTGATTTTGTTCGCAATTTGTTGGTTACAAATAGCAGCTAATATGTTCACATACTTCTCTTCTCAGCAGCAGCAGCAGCAACAACAAAGATCAAACACACAAGATCAAACACAACCGTCGGCTGTTGTTGCTCGTTTTTCATCATATTACTCAAGCGACGGCAACAGCGGTAAAGCGAATCTTCTTCGTGGCAGTAATATAATACCCCCGATGAAAAAAATCCAACAGCAGCAGCAGCAGCAACTCATCAGCAACCACCATCAAACTCACTCGAAGTCCAGCTCTCCCAGTTGCAAACAAGACTGCGACTTTTACAACAACAGCAACATCAACAAGAAGAATTCAATTATGATATTAATACTAATTCAACAACAGCAGCAACAAACAGCAACAAAGTTATGTTTATACCATTTACTATCAGAGATGCGCAACGTACGGTCCCAACACAAATCCCACATGGATTCCATATTTTTGATTTCATTGACTTAGCATCTGATGCAGATGGTGAACAGAATCAGACTCAGACCAAGATTACTGATACTAAAACAAACAGAAGAACAACAATAACCACCAAATCAAAATTGTATCACAACGGTAAACCTGTTAAAGTTGTTCCTGGTATTGCAGGAGAAGAAGAAGAAGAATGTCGAGGATATACTAAAAAATGTTACCGTACTAAGATGCTTCGTGTTATAAAGTATCTACAATCACTACAACACCAAAATACTAATTCTAATAATTATGAATATTATTATTTTTATATGGAAGCTGATAATGATTTGTGTGTCCCCCTCGACGAAATCAAACAAATAGCACTGCAATATCGTCGTTATTTTATCAATACCGGTGAAGGAATTAGTGGTGCAAGTGGTTGGATAATGAGTCAACAATTCTTTAATGATTTTTATTCTTATTGGTATAATATATTTAATAATGATAACAATAATAATAATACGTTATCGTCGTCCTCATTAACAGAAGAACAAAAGTTTGAACCTAATACAGTAGCATCAATTCTACTAAAACAAGAACAAAATTGGTCCGTAACAAGACGATATTTAACCTCACATTCGATCCTTGTTGGTAATACCAATGACGCTGATTCTATATCAAATTTGTATGAACATGAAGAGGAAGAAGGAAGCAATGTTACTACTGCTACAAATAGTACTAATAGTAGTAGTAGTAGTAAGGTCGCCATCGTCGTTGCCTTTACGACTGCCCCTGGTAATAATAGTACTACTGCTGATCTTGCTGCCGCCGGTAAACCACATCCTGCTGATTCTATGGCTGCATTGGAAAAATTAACAAATAAAAAGTTATTAACTGCATCATTATTAGACATTAAGAAGTCATTATCGTGGGTGATGGAACCAGCACGATACCTTCCCCGATGTTTAGAACCTCATCGTGGTATCTGGGCAGACAAAAAGAACGAGACTGATAATAACCATGATAACAAAAACAACAACAACAACAAAAACAAAAACGATAATGTTGCTAGAGACATGCATCACTGGGATTTCTTTGATTATGATCTTTGTCCAGAAAGTGATATATTTCCCTGTAAAGAGGGACAATTAGGAATAAAATAAAGCTTTATTGGCGCTCAAGAAAATAATCATCCCTCTATGATACTACGAAGTTGTAGCAACGAAGTAATAGTCAGAGTTTTCACCAAGACCATTCAATAGAAGTCAGGCTGGCTGCATCCAAGCAGCTATCGCTTTTGATTTTTGTCGGTTTGAAAATCGATATTTTCGCGCGCGATGAATAAGTAGTTTTATGCACGCAGTTTTCACAGGTTCTTTCGAATTCTGCGACTCGATTTGCCATGTAACCGGTGCGTTCGTGTCGTTATGCATTTTTGATTTTTTTGACAAGTTAACATCAAATATATCGAAGAAGAATCTTTTTCAAACTCATAATTTACACAACAACAAGAATACGCAAGATTCAATAAAGAACATTAAAAAAAACAATAGACCATATTCAAGATCCAATAATGTCATCTGCAAATATTTCTCTTAACGGCAGGAGCCCGTTCATTTTCACGGTTGGCATCAATCGAAAGAAGCCTGATGTTGTGAAAGAACGAATGGATGAAACTCAATGGACAAGATTTTGTGATCAAGTTGATGGAGTCCTCATGCCGATCATAAAGATACAATATATGCGTCTTCTTGCATTTGTTTCGTTCGCAGTCCTCGTTGCTGTGGCATTTATCGAACTTGAACCGCTGAAACACAAATTGAAGCATTGGCTTAAAAACGATGCATTCAAATGGCTTCTCGTAGCAGCTGGAGTCATGCTTTTCCTGGTAATTGTTTTATCGTGCAGTATCGTTTCTTTATCCCAGACGGTATATGAAAAACTTGAAGCTTTGTGCGAAGAAAAATCAATCGATCAAGGCGACCTAAATTTCTGTCTGCGGGATAAAAATCGTCGCAAACGTGTCAGAAAGCGAATTGGAAAGATTTGTATTGAAGTCACTGCTTCCGCCGTTCCCACTGTTCCTGTTGCTTCTCCTTCCAGTAGGAAATCAAATCACGACGATGATGCTTCTGCTTCATCAACACTTTCGGTTTTGTCTGACAACTACGCCGACCAAAAATGATGATGAGTGTAGTGTCCCTATTTCCGATGCACCTTCAATTTTAATTGCCGCAACTGCTACAGCATATACTGTCGAAGAAATCAGTACCACAGCATACGTTATCGAAAATGATGGACTTATAGATATAGACTTATAGATTTAACTGAACCTGTCGAGCAAATGATCGAAGCTGTGTCACCATTAGCCCATCCTGTCAAAAAGGCTGATATTTTTGGTGATATAACTTTTCATACTGAATCGTCATCTGAACCACAATACAAAAAGGGACATGGGCGTGTCTATTAGTGCTATTTAAAAATCTCTCATACTCATTTATATGTAAATTTCGATCGTATTAGAAGTATAATATTAAAAAAATAAAAGTCTTTAAATATAAACAATTGCGTACCGAGTTTCCCCATTTTATTAGAATTTATTTCCTACAACATATCGGTCTTCTGTTGTATAGATTGATTCATATATTATTGTCTCGTATACTTGTGTTATGCCCATCAATTATCAGTAAATCTCCTTCCTGTAATCGTATGTCAATCATATTTTTGCGTGCAGCCTTTCGAATTTGATGCATCTCCCAAATCGAAATGGATTTGCCATCACCGACAGTAACCTGGACAGGTATAGTGTTTCGTCGCCGAGTACCATACTTCCAGAAAGATTTAACGCCTACTAGTAAAGCATGACTCAAGATCTTCACATCCATCGTGCGGCGGCGAAAGGCCCTGAAAAGCTCTGCAGGGAATGTTGTCCAGTGAAATATGTGTGCGTACTTGAAAAATACCCACTCTTTAGTCTTTGGATGAAGCTGAAAGGCTTCGGATAAGAATCCATTTGCGAGGATCTGCTTATCGTTGATACGTCGCTCTTGTTGGTGTAGCCTCTTATTTTTCGGTCAAGTTGTTTTGTATGTCTCTTGTTGGTCGCTCCGAAGAGTTGAAACCACGATTTCTTCCTTGTGGCGTCATCTATCGCGTATATTCTTGCTAATGGGGGTACAGTCGCTGGTATCAGTGGCTGGTGCGCTCGCTGATATAAGAGCTTTTTAGTGAGTAGTTTCGTACGAAGCCTGGGAGGTAAATCATGATAAGCCTTGCGAAAATCCGTTAGAGTTGCTTTAACTTCTATGTTTGAAATGAAGAAGACTTTGAATCCGTCCTCCTCATCATTGTTGATACCAGGAAGCAAAGCTCGAATGGCCTCATCGGTATCATTTTCAGCGTTGGCGTTTTCTATGCCGAACCCTCTAAACACAACCGCTCCATATTCCAGGATCTGTTGCTCTATCCGTACACGATGTTTCTTGAGAAAGGATCGAAGGAACTCTGGTGACGATGTTTGACCGACTTTTGGTTGAAGTATCAGCGGCAAAGAAGCTTCTATCGTTTCCGAGTTGATCTCATTCAACCTGTCTTCCATTAAATTGAGAGAAGGAGCTGGAGATGACGATGTTGCCGTCGCTTCCAGCGATTCCGATTGAGATACCAAAAGTTCATCATTGGGGATGAGCATAAAATCATCGCAGCCACCACGACCACCACCAGTAATAGAGGGAGAACAATATATTTCATTCAAACCACGCCAACCATTTTCCATAGAGGATTCAAATTTCCTATTTGGATTCATACGGATCGCCGAAAATTCTTCTACGCGGTAATATGCATCATCGAGGCTTTCATTGTCGAATGGTCTTCGTCGTCGATCGTGATTATTATTTTTACCATAATAATGCTGAGTGCTTCCGCCGATGTTGTATCGTTCATGCAATACCACAGGACTACTGTTACTGATGACATTATTCGAATTCGAAAATGACACTAGGCAATTTTGTGGTTGTGGCTGTTGCTGTTTTTGTCGCGGACGATGCCGATGCCGATGCTGATGCTGATGATTTACGATATGGAAGGATCGTGTGATAGGCACACGACGTAGTAGTAGTAGTATCATTGACAAGAATGCACCGAAGTGGTGCATTTTTGCTACTTTGATCAATATCTTACTCATGACATGTTTATTTGTCATTTGCGTGCGGTATAGCAGGCAAGGCAGTAACGATGTTAATATTTGCTTGTGATTTTTGTATTTTTCTGTTTAATTACTTCTATTTGTAATTGTTTGTAATTTGTGAGACATCATCTAACAATCTACTTGGACGTGTTGTTCATAATCAGTTACATGTGCCTTCGCATCTTTCGCTAATATAAACAATAGAACAAAAAACATTTTCAAACACGCGACTGATTTTTAGATTTTCTGCGTCATATTTTTAGTGGGACTGGAAAATCGAATCGAATGATTCGAATGAGCTGATAACGCGAATGCGATCTTTGCTGTTAAAGCGTATTGTCGTGTTGTTTGTTGTTGCTAATTGCTAATTGTTGCTAATGACATATCAAAATTACAACAGCAACAACGTTCACAATCAACAGCAAGCAACCCACAAGATAAGTACCGAAGTACAAGCTGTCATAAACCATACACAACACTGTAATTCAAGAATGAAGGTCTTAGTCACTGGAGGGAATCAAGGGATTGGATTTGCATTGTGCCGACAGCTTGCTACCGAACACAATTGTCATGTGTTGTTAACAGCGCGATCCGAACAAAAGGGTATGGATGCTGTATCAAAAATTGATGATGCTATCGGTAAATTACCAGGATGCAAAGGTTCTGTAGATTTTTTGAAACTCGATGTATCTGATGATGATTCAGTGGCAGCAGCTGCCGCTACTCTAATTGAAAAATTTGGTTCCGGTGGTGAAAATAAGAAGACAAATCAACTTTTAGGAGCGATCGTTAATAATGCTGGAATTGGTTTGAGTACAGGTCACATGGGAGATATACTCAATACTAATTTATATGGAACGAAACGTGTCTGTGAACATATGATTCCATTACTAGACGAAACAAGTGGTCGGATTGTAAATCTAGGAAGTGGAAGTGGTCCGATGTATGTATCATCAGTTCGTTCCAAAGAAGAAAAGGCAATGTTATGTGGTGGTCCCGATTGTTCCCTAAAATGGACAGATATTGAACAGTATGCAAAGGAAAACCTTAATAGTGGACGAGACGTATACGGATTAAGCAAAAGTTTGATATCCGTTTATACCGGTGTATTAGCACGAGAACATCCCAATTTGATAGTAAGTGCGGTAACTCCTGGTTTCATTAATACTCAAATGACAGAAGGATGGGGTGCGTCAAAGTCACCGGAAGATGGAACCTTACCGATACGCAAATGTATCTTTGAAACGTTGGAGCATGGTAGTGGATGGTATTATGGAAGTGATGGTGTCCGATCACAATATCATTTTATGAGAAATCCAGGAGAGCCGGAATACGATGGGGTAAATCCGTTTCTTTAAACGATCTATATTAACTTTTTTAGAAAAAGAATAGTATTCGAAATGAACCACTCAGACCTTTAAATTTACTTGCATCTTCGTCTCCGATCTCTTTGGAGATAAACGCAGCCTCCTCAAGATTTGTCTGCTGACGTAAAGATTATTTTGCGAACCAAGTTTTCCCAGGACCGCTTTCGCCCGGTGACAGCATATGAAAATTTACTTACATCTTAGTGCATAGTTGTAGCTAAGCTTACGCGCAACGGTTTGTATATTCAATATACAGTAGTTAAAAGAAAATATAGTCGTAAAAAAGAAAAAAAATCGCTCTAAAACTTCGAAACTACCTGGTACAGTCCAATATTTACCATCTCATCATATGGCGTTTGTTTCTCTACATCATAACAACATATTGTCACATCCTTCAAACACGACAGTAACACTCAATTCTCGTTCTAATCATCATTTTCGTCAACTATGCGGCTTCTTCCGGTTCTGCACCAGCAACTGCCGTAGAAACACCCATTTTTTCTAGGAGAGAAAAGATACTTCCGCTCCTCTCAGATTTATCGAATACCAAACTATTGATAACAAAATCCTGCGCATGACCGATCCGATGGATCCTTGTCAATTCCCTTACATATAAATATCTATTAACTTTTGGTCCAAGAGATTCCTCTAGTATCTCGTCAAAGCGATCCCTTATGCGGAACATTGACGGTAACTCCTTATAATCGTCATAAAGAATAGGACCCAATCTTGCTTTATAAGACAGACCAGACCATTAGGTATATGGAAGGTGATTCCGCCCATTTGAGGCTCCTCAATATTATCTAGATCAAAATCATCTAGGAGATCAACATCATCTTCCTGACAATAATCGATATAACCTTTTGTTTTATCACCAATACCGAAGCGCTGCACGACTATCCCACCGAACCAAATTTCTAACTTCTCGGCTGAATCTAGTGGTAATACCATACTGTACTTTTGCAATGCATCACATTGTTTGTTCATCTGCTGCTTGAAGTCTACAGTCCAAGTTCTACCGTTATTGGAATGATGACCATCCTTCAACGATCCTTTGTAGTGAATGGGCGAACCATTTGGTCCTGTTATCTGTATAGCTAATCGTTCATCCCTTAATTCATCAATTTCTTTCATCAAATCGCATATGGTCTTGTCTTTAATAGCGGCGGCAACGAACGGTGCCAAACTGGACATGCTGCTTCGGCGCTTTTGGGGGGAATGCAGTCCCAGATAACAAGCTTACTCTGTCGGGTGTTATTTTAATGCTCTAGCTAGTAGGTTAAATCGATGCTACAGGCACCAATATTGACAGAATGCTGGTAATGAAAAATATAAACTCCATCGATAGTATTATGCATTATGCTCGAGAATCAAGCAATCAATCAATCAATCAATCAATCACGCAATCAATCAACCTAAACAACTTCGATTGCGCGCCAACGCAGGTTTTCTGAAAAAAGATATTTTTCTTTCTAATTTCTCTTGTGAGCCAATAACACAATAAGACTTCATTGATTCCCCTTTTATATAAGTTCATTCAATCGATATGGCTCGTTTGTACGAAAAAGCTATCCGGTGGTCGCTGTTTATTTCGTATTTAGTTGCTAGTAGTTGTAGTGTTAGTTTTGTTGACGGATTTTCCATGCCAAAATCTACAAGCAAAACGATCTATGGGGTTCCAAATAGTGGATGGACTTCACCGTCGTGGAATTGGGGTTCTGCTTCCGGTACCGGGCATGATTGTGCCAAAATTTGTCGTCAAACATATTCTACGAAAGAAGTTCGATTAAATTTAATCAATTCATTGATATTAAGTGATGAAACTGCAAAAGCAATTGATTTTGAAGAAGTGAAATTAGTTATGGCATTGGCATGGCAAAATGGTCGATGGGATGGCTCAGATGGCGGCGTTGGTGGATATGGTGATGTTTTGTCAATGATGGCAAATGCGAAACGATACGAAGAAAATGTGGAGGACGGCAAAACATTATTATTTCGTGACATGCAAGAACGATTCCATCTATTGGATCCAAACAACGAGGATGAAATTATGATGAAACAATTATTGGATAATAGTGATAATAATGATATCGATATCGATACGACGTTACGATGTTGTAGTGGATTAGTACTTAAGGCGATGGGATTCATTCAAAATGGTTAAGAAATAAATTATTACACCAAAAAAATGCGACTACAATTGTAATTTGGATGCATAAATCTATATGTATTCCCCTACAGTACCAAAAATATTATAATCTATTTAGAGTTGATTTCTTCCCTGTTAAAACTGTATTTTATGTATTACCTGATTGAGTTCGTCTCACTGGAAAATAAAAATGTGTGGATGTTTGTCGACAATCATACTGTTTCTATTAAAAGTAGTGTACGATCAATTCATCGAGAATAGTGTTTCGATTCTTCGTAATCTTCTTCATCCATCAATAATTCATCCAGTTGCCATCTAATCATCGATTGAATTTCTGGACGGACCATTTCAGACGTCATTAGGGTCGCACAGGTGCTTGTGTACCAGTCCCTTACATCCAACACGAGAGAACGAAAGGAGATAATAGTCCCTCCTCTTCCTCCTTCTCCCACCGTTTGTTGTTGTTCTTGTTTCTGTTGGTTATGATGGACGAAGAGCAACACCTGATGCCACAACCGTACCCATCCCTCAACACTACGACGAAGACGAGCGGTATGAGTGTCGTCGTCGTTGTAATTACAATTGTGGTTGCTATTACCATTGCTATCGCTGCTACTGCTCACGCCGCATTTGCACTCCCCCCCAAGACGTACAATGGATCCTTCACGAGTTTGGACATCGTCTAAATGCAATGCTAGAGTATG
The DNA here is from genome assembly GCA_900095095.1 of Fragilariopsis cylindrus CCMP1102. NCBI lineage: Eukaryota > Bacillariophyta > Bacillariophyceae > Bacillariales > Bacillariaceae > Fragilariopsis > Fragilariopsis cylindrus. The sequence goes on from FMBT01000844.1 coordinate 8,856, forward strand.
CAATTGCCGTATCGAAACATCTAAGGCGTTACCCATCCAATCATTCACTCGATCATCTGTCGATCGAGTCCGTAGGAGTTTCATTCCATTCTCTGTTCGACCAACTTGCGCTAAGACGGCGATTGCTATATTGTACCACCGTGGAATGGTCGACGATGAAGAAGAGGAAGAAGAATCGTCGTATTTATCATCATCGGCATCATCATCAACATCCATATATTCGACGTTGTTGGTATTGGAAGAATCAATATTGTTCTTTCCCGTTGATGTATTCGTTGAGATATTATTATTTGACTTTAATCCACTCGATAAAAGCCGCGAAGATGACATCGAATTGCGATCGCTTCTGGAATTGCTGACGCTACCGTTGCCGTTGACAGTTTCATTACACAACCATTGACCGAATTGCAATTCTTCCATTAAGTCCATGAGAAGACACATCATGAACAGCCCCCCAGATGGAGGAGACGATGATTGGTTATTACCGTATTGTTTTCTTCGCTTTAATTCGTCGTCGGGACCAAGACCCTTTCGATCCGCATACCAATCATCTAACTGTTTAGAAGACGCAACCTGAAGAAGTCCTATCCATACGGACAATGCTAATGTTAACACTCGGTCTTCTTCTTCCTCCTCATTGGTAGTGATGTTGATATCGTCCTCAATATTACCCCGGTTATTATTGATGGTTCCATCTTCGTCTTCATCTTTCGAGTATCCATATTTGCGTTCGATGTAAGATGTGTCTGGATCATAATCAATGTCTATTTCCATTGACGTGTTAGTATCTTCCTCGTCCGGGTTATTTGGAATAACCACTACGCCGACCATCGGTAATTGTTTTAAACGATCTTTGATTTTACCGATACGATAGCGATCTCGTTTACTACTTCTATCGTTGATATTTTTTGTATCGTTGAAGGTCGTACTATTTGTACTACTAAAGGTGTTGCTTGTGGTCCTTTTATTCGTCGTATTACGGGAATTGAGCTTGGTTTTTTCAAAGCCTCTATTATTATTGCTCTTAGAGCGAATTAATTTTCGATAAACAATCCTTTGAATCGTCGTAGCTATTGATGGATAGCATAAAACCCACCAAACAGCAGCAGTAGCAGTCTTACTGCTGCCATTGCTATTATTGGTACCGGTACCATCATTATCGATAGATTCGTCATCCACTGTTACACCACTACTACTATAATGACTATTCGTTAAACCATTTCTACCTGCAGCTTCAGCCAATAAGATTCGAAGAGTTTGTAGATGTCGCGGACATTGCGATGTTGCTAACCACTGAACCCATTCACGAAAATCAAAGCAGATGATGGAATTGCCGATGCCATTGTTGATGATAGTGACTTTTTGGTATAATCGATTGGAGCAACAATTTCACTATCATCAACGTCGTCATCTTCATTACGATTCACGTTGAGGTTATTAGGATCACACCATGGATCGCGCAAAGATCGACGAATTTGTTCATAGTTATCATTATTACCATTATCATCATCCGATAAGTGACGAATCCGATTCTTCCGTCGACGACGACATCGAAGTGGGAGAGTGCGCATAGGCTGCTGCTTTTGTTGTTGAGTGGTATCAGACGCGGCGGCGGCTTTGTTGAATGTAATTGTCGTCGTCATATTTGTGGCATCATCGTTTACGCCTGAAGAACAGATAACTCGCTTTACGATATGCCAACGTGCTTCTGGGGACTGTAACAATAGAGT
>FMBT01000842.1:0-10546 GCA_900095095.1 Fragilariopsis cylindrus CCMP1102
GACGGCTGTTGCATTCCTATGCACCAGAGTTGCATCACCAGATAAGGATGACTACAAGAAACTGGCCAAGGTAATAAGATATATTAGAGAGACCATCCATCTCCCTTGTATTGGGATGGGATGAATCTGGAAGATTGACATGGAGTATTGATGCATCGTTTGCTGTCCACATGGATATGAAAGCATACAGGGTACTGTCTAACGATGGGAGGATCTGTTGTTTCAGGTTCCGTCAAACAGAAGCTTACAACTAGGAGCTCAACTGAATCAGAACTAGTGGGTGTTGATGATACCATAACATTCATCGAATGGATTAGCCTGTTCATGAAATGCCAGGTTAAGCATACCCAGACAGTGATCCATTGAAGCTACTTGGGACCAAGGTCCTTGCATTGCAAGACAACACAAGCACCATCAAGTTGGCAAGAAATGGACGCAGATCATGTGGGCAGAGAACTCGACACATCAATATCAGGTATTTCTACATCACTGATAAGATTAATGATGGTACAGTTGTTATGTCATATTGCCAACAAAGGAAATGGTATCAGACTATTTCACCAAACCATTACAGGGTTCACTGTTCAGAATACACAGGAATGCTATCATGGGAGTATCACAAGCTGACTATGACTGGTATGAAGACCAGTACAAGGAAGCCAAGAAAGCATCGAAGCTGTTGGTGGCAAAGCTATTAGCAGAAACGAATACAACCTGAGTTGTTATTACATTATCATACATGGATCCATCCATGACAATGTAGGAGTGTGTTGGGGACTGAATTAGTTCCTACTAAATACCACGTTACTAGAATTGATATCGAATATCGTAGCCTCACTATCTGTACACTGTTGATACAGTAACAGCGCGTGTGGTCATTACAATGATATCTACTTGATATCATTGTTATTTATAAACTTAACATTATAAAGGATTTAACTACTTCTTTTATTAACTGCTTCTAGATACTTTACGGATTAGCACTGTAGAATACCTTAGATTATAACAATTACCACAGGACATGATTTAGGTTTTCCGCGTTATTTAAAATAAAAACTAATAAGTACAAGGTCTGTCCTTTGAATAGAGATTAAAGTGTTACTACATAATATTATTTACTTTTCTTTGCTTAAAAGTAAAAGTGTTTCTAATTAATTAAAAAGCCGGAAAAAGTTAAAGTGTGTTCAAATTGTTCTGCCTGTGGTCAACCTGATTTATTTCATTTCTAGCAAATGCTGTCGCAAATGGAATGACTGATGTTTAGAAATATGAAACAAGATGATGGTCCTAATAAAAGGAGCAAGTCTTTGATTGGGTAATAATGGATACCGCATGGTTTACACAATTTAGAACGCACCACGTCGTATTAGGTGATGATTTTATTATCGCAGTGGTAGGTAGTACAGTAGATTCAGCTATTTAATCCATAAAGATTTTATTATCATTAATTTAACTAACATACTGTATTCTTTTAATTTAAGACGACCAAAACAAATGCAACCATAGCAAGATAAAATACTAACAAAGATGATTTTTCCGATGCAGAAGACTCTGAGGTATCTTCTTCTTCTCCTGCTGAATCGGTGGTTGTAGTAGAATCAATAGAGGACGGAATTCGGACACATTCTGTTCCTGGTGGTACGTACGGTTGAAAGATTTCATCGGGAACGTTGCACATTTCTAAGGAACCGATTGGTTCAGTGAATACATTACGGAACCAACGACGTTCGTGCTGAACACCTGTCGTACTGGAACGTCCAACAATATCACACATGTCTAATCCAACAACGTCATATTCAGCATACCGTTGTTCATTCCATGCTGATGGACCCTGTCCGAGTGTATCAAATACCTGTTTGTTTTGAACAGCCTTGATCTGGTCCAATGTTTCATTTTTCAAAGCATAAATTGCATCATAATCGGCACCAGTAAAGATCATTATATCAGCATCCCTTCCCATTTCTAAGATTTCTTCATCACTCACGTACCAGTAAACTGTTGGCGAACCGCCATATGTCCTGTTATAACCAGCTCCTTCAGGACGAGATAAGATGGTCGCATCACAATGCGCTGCGTACTCACAATAGTATGCCGAGTCCCAAGTGGGGCACTCGGCAACGGACCAGCCAAGATTTTGATAGGTGAAGTAATTTGCCCATAGAATTACTGGTTGTTTTTCTTCGGGAACAAGTTCACGTTGTTGTGCAGCCACAGCCTTGGCATTATCACTTGAACAATCATACGATGCTTGCATTTCACTTGTAATTCTTGATGCTTCTCCCTCTAGGTTGTATAAGGCCGCCCAAAATGCCATCCAATCAAATGTAGCAACATTTGTTCGTTCTTGAGTAGCAGAAACAACCATGACACGATCACCAACAACGTTGTTCGTTGGTCCACTAAAGATAATAACATTTGGATTACGTTCAATGTAATCATCAATAAGCTCTCTTTGTATAGTAGAATTGGAATCATATACAACTTCGACTGATCCATCATCTAACAAGGAGCTGAGACAAGGACTTGTCACGTACGACGGGTTTCCAATTAATCCAATAATTTCTCCACGTAATCCTAACATTTCAGGGTACGGGATTTGTGGGGTTTGAGTCAACGCAAGACCTCCTTGATGAGGAATTGGTAAAACTAAATCAAACTTGTTATCGGGATCATCGATCACATCTTGTGGTTTTTCCGTACCACATTGGTACAGTAAGTAACTGACGGGTGGATCTTGATGTTTGTTCGTAACGATCTTGTATGTTTTGAAGTATGTGATTTCTAAGAAATCGGTTGTATTGTGTGGTTCAAATTTTTCTCCGAAGATATCAATGTCACCATAGGAAGAAATCGATGGTTTTTGATACTTCACAGGAAAGTAATCAACGTCCGGATCATAGTCGATTACGCATCGATCGACGAGATTTTCCACCAAGATAGAACCTTCATCTTGAGTTGTTCCGCCTACGTTGATGTCCTGTGCCCGAACAACAACGACGACGGACGAGCCAAATAATGACGCCAATAATAGGCCGATAACAGCAGAGGTGATTTTTGAACATTATTTCGTTTCGTTTCGGTTTTCGTTTCTTGACAGGGATGTATTTGATTTTGATGATTTATGTGAGATTAAAAGTTATGGCTAGCACACCATCATTTTTCAAAAATTAAGTGTACATCTTTGATACAGTAGCATGTTCTTCCGAAGTTCTTTGAAAAATGAGAAGAATGTTGTTTGGCGGTGAGCCCGTCGCGCTTGCTCAATTGTAGCACGTGATTCAGAGGATACATTCGGATGATGAACAGACCACCGCGACAGTTTTGTCTTCAATTATGTCGTGAAATGAGTGATGATACCGCACGACTGAAAGAACGGCTGAAAGAACGGCTGAAAGAACGGGCCGGGTATCCTCTTTGGGGGAATCCTCCCCCCCTGCAAATATCAATCATCATGCTTTATTATGATCTGATGATGATGAAAAGCATAACATTTTGCAAGAGATATTTATTACCTTTTTAATTCCTTCATATCGACGCATTTATCGGAACAATACTTACAGTAGTCTTGATAGAGGTGAAAAGAGGTCGCTAATTCGAGTAGAAGAACCAGCGATAAAACGTGAGCGAGATAACGGTAACTATGTTAGGTTCATCTTGCTCTTGTGAAAATTTCGGTACGCGCATTAATGTGTCGCGCATTCACTAGCGTCTGAATGCAGCTCCTAAATAATATGAATACAATTTGTTTTTATTTTTAAGAAACTACGAATTAACGGTGTATGTTAGGTTCATCTTGCTCTTGTCGAAATTATTAGGTACGCGCATTAATGTGTCGCGCATTCACTAGCGTCTGAATGCAGCTTAAATAATATGAATACAATTTGTTTTTATTTTTAAGAAACTACGAATTAATGGTAACAACGAAGATTACGGGCCTTTTCCGCACGCGAGACTGTAGGGCCTTTCGTAATGAAGTAAGTGAATAACAATTGTTACATGCATACACAGAACATGTCGATGCCGATACAAATCACCACGTTTTTTTTGTTCATGTTTGATCCACCACACAATTCGTTCAAGTACAAAACGAAAAAGCCTTCAATCGATCTGATCAATATCATTAGAAAATGTAAGTATCTGACCGTAATAATTTGTATTGAATATATTGTATTTGCTATTTAAGTTAACATACGTCGACGATGGCGTTATGCCATAATGATTAAATTCAATACAGCAACAGCAGTAATAAAGTAATAATGATAATGATAACGATGACGATGACGATGACGATGCTGATAATGACGATGATAATAATGATGATAACGATGATAACGATGATAACGATGATGATGATAATAATGATAATAATGATAATATTGGTAAAAACAATAACAGCGACAACAACAACAACTAAACAAACATCTTTACAATACGATAATACTATGGTTACACACACAATCACAATATTTATTCGGATGGTACCATAAACACTATTAGTAACAACAACAACAACAACAACAATGGCACCATCACATCGTGATTCCCAGCACTGTCATAACAACGTAATTGTATGCCATTCGATGGTGACCTTGTTAACTTTACATATACATATATCTGTATTGATCATAGGAAGAGAAGAGACGTCATGGTCTGGATATCGAGATCTGAATCACGTAATAATAGTAATCAACTTACAAACGTTGCACTTATACGTCACCAGATCATTGAATTAAAATGGTGTCAATGTATTCACGAATGGTACCAACGACGTCGTCCTTTTATAATTCTGATGAGACGAGTTAAGTCAACATGAAATCAAGTGCAATCACTACCGCAACTACAATATCACAACAATACTAATGAAATACAAACACAGCAAGACCTATTACTGATAACACCAACAGCACCAATTAAAAATAATGATGTACAGATAATAACAAGAATACAACTATAACTAAATCATTCCATCTACCAGTGCATTATCAACACCATCAACAGCCATATCAATACTAATGAAAGAAGAACTACTGCTGGTATGCCAGTATTATCAGTACAATTAGAACTATTTAGTACAACTAGAATAAAGAACAACAATGGACATTACCGTCATGCCCGTTATGACAGCAATCAATAGGAGTCATCAACGTTCATAGTGAACGATTCATTATTACCGTCATGCCCGTTCTTACTTCTAAATATTTACGGTAACATCCTCGTCCTATCCATTCCAACAACAACAACCACAACAACAACGTGATATGGTAGTACCACTGATTTTACTGTACAATATTTAGGACCATTAATCAAACAGATTATACACTATCAAATTAATCAACACTGTTAATCCATTATGAAAGAGTGATCCATTAATATAAACATTTTCCATATGACGTGCACATTGATGGTATCCAAAAACCTTGATGTATTAAGAGAAGAATCACAACAACTACTGCAAGAATTTATGTTACAATATCATTCACGTTATTATTATTATTTAAATGCCTTTATGTCGTCACCATCAACGTCTTGCAGTATGTATCGTACATACAATTGGATATCAATCAGCTACCATTATGAACCAGTGCTATGAACCAGTGCTATAATTTTACTAACATTACTGTTGAATTCAATTCTTCCTCCTTTTTTAATTTTTTTATTTCTATTATCTTACAATACAACTCACAGCAAAAAAGTCATTATTTATCATAATGAAGTTTTCTCCTGCATGTGTCAGCTCGTTACTTGCTCCCGTCCTTGTTACTGCTAAGTCATTAGTTGCTAACGGTCTTGAGGTCCGTTCTGAACCAAACAAAATCCACAACATGGATGGTGACACCAAGATGAATGAAGAAGCAATGGCTTTCCATCCTACAACTGTGTCTTTCTTTCCTCTTGAGGTCCATGTGGATAGTGACGTTAAGGATAACAACAAGGAGGAGGGAGAAGAAGCTGCTTCCCATCCTACTACTGAGTCTGCTTTTTCTCTTGAGGTCCGTTCTGAACCAAACAAAATCCGCAACATGGATAGTGACACCAAGAAGAATGAAGAAGCAATGGCTTCCCATCCTACAACTGAGTCTTTCTTTTCTCTTGAGGTGCACGTGGATAGTGACGTTAAGGATAACAACAAGGAGGAGGGAGAAGAAGCTGCTTACCATCCTACTACTGAGTCTACTTATTCTAGTTCCCGTGGGGGTAAGGAAGAATGTTTCCCTCCTGTAACACTTAGCAAAACTAGGAAGGTTGATGCTGGGAGTCTTCCATTGTCTTCATGCTCCTCCTCAAGGAAGCAGATTTGTATCAAAAAAGATATGAAGCAGTCATCTTCATCTATTGAAAAGGCGTCCGGAGTTTGTACTGACATCATCGATATCCCAATTTCGTATTGGGACATCAGTGATCCAAGTGCTTTTTCTGATATTCCAGCTTCTTATTGGGAGGATAGTAGTACTACTACTACAAATACTGGTACCAAAGAGGATTTGTATTATAATATTTCTCAATATCACAAAGACATACATGATGAGCGTCATCTTCAGGTATCTGGTTGTGCAACAGAATGTTCCAGTCCGCGTCCAGATGTATCTGTATATAATGGAAGTTTCCAAGATTTGATTGAGTATTGCATCAATGTTACAACAATCAGTGATTGCCAGAATTACTATTCTGGCACAATTAACTGCTGGGATACGTCAAACATTACGGACATGAGTTACGCTTTTTATGAACAAAAAACATTCAACGGTTTCATAGAGTGTTGGAACACCTCTCAAGTAACAAATATGGAATCTATGTTTGGAAAAGCATCTCGTTTCAACAAGCCTATTGGTGAATGGGACACGTCACAAGTAACAGAAATGGAGTCTATGTTTGAATCTGCATTAGTTTTCAACCAGCCTATTGACTCATGGGATGTCTCTCAGGTAAAGAATATGAAAAATATGTTTTTCCAAGCAAGACAATTCAACCAACCCATTGACTCATGGGATGTCTCTCAGGTAGAGGATATGTATCAAATGTTGTTCATTGCAGCTTCTTTCAATCAATGTCTTTCCACATGGGCTGACAAGACCTCTGATACTATTGGTACATCTTTCATGCTGTTTGCATCTAAATGTCCAGATACGAAAAATCTAGTTCGCCCAGATCCAAAAGTAGGTCCATGGTGTCAGAATTCTGAACAAGGCTGCTTTGCTCCTGGTTTCGAGCCTTCTCAGAAGCCATCTAATTTCCCAAGTTCAAGTTCTTCTCCAAGTGTTAGTGCAAGTCCAAGTTCTGTACCTAGCTTTAGCTTTAAGCCAAGTCAAGCACCAAGTGATGTACCTAGTTCTGCTCCTAGTGCTGATCCAAGTAGCACTCCAAGTGCTGATCCAAGTAGCACTCCAAGTGCTGTTCCAAGTTTCGCACCAAGTTCTTTGCCCAGTGTTGTTCCTAGTGCTGGTCCAAGCTTTAAGCCTAGTCAATCACCAAGTGATGTACCTAGTTCTGCTCCTAGTGCTGATCCAAGTAACGTACCTAGTTCTACTCCTAGTGCTAGTCCAAGTAACAAACCAAGTACTGTCCCAAGTTTTGGTACCAAGTGATGTACCTAGTTCTGATCCTAGTGCTGATCCAAGTAACAGACCAAGTACTGTCCCAAGTGATGAAGCTAGTTCTACTCCTAGTGCTGATCCAAGTAGCATACCAAGTACTGTCCCAAGTTTAGTACCAAGTTCATCACCTAGTGCTGTATCTAGTGCTGTTCCAAGTTCTATTCAAGCCAGAAGCCAAGTCTTTCACCAAGTGATGTACCTAGTGCTGGTCCTAGTGCTAATCCAAGTAGTGTGCCTAGTTCTGCTCCTAGTGCAAGTTCTATTCCAAGCCAGAAGCCAAGTCTTTCACCAAGTGATGTACCTAGTGCTGGTCCTAGTGCTAATCCAAGTGATGTGCCTAGTTCTGCTCCTAGTGCAAGTACTGTCCCAAGCTTGGTACCAAAGTTCATCACCTAGTGTATGTACCTAGTGCTAGTCCAAGTTCAAGTCCAAGCCAGAAGCCAAGTCTTTCACCAAGTTCATCACCTAGCGCTGTACCAAGTTCAGAACCAAGCTCAGAACCAACTATTAATCGGACAGGTGAATCTAGTGTTGTGGTTTTTTGGACTCAATCCCAAAGCATTAGGCGATTTTTCTAATGTTAATGGTGGTTTTCTAAACAGTGCAGATGGTGAATATGCTGTCATTGCTGGCGGTAGTGAAATACTGTTTTTTCAGAATTCTCAACTATTTCGGGTGGAGAAGCTAATGAAATTGCTTTTAGTTCAACTGATTGTACAATTTCTGGTGGAGTTGATAATGGCATTGCTAACAATGCCGAAGACTCTGTAATTACTGGCGGAATTAGAAAATGCAGTGTGTATAGAATTTAAGAAAAATTGTTCCGGTTGTACAATTTCTGGTGGTGAGGTATTGTATGTAATGGTAAAGAAGCGTAAGAACTGGTGGTGGTGGTGGTTTTGTTTCTTGGTGATCGTTCTGTTGCTACGGGTGGTGAAGATAATGAAGTAAGTGGAAAAAAATGCTGTCATAGTAGGTGGTGAAAATAATATTGCTAAAGGTACCTTATCCATTGCTCTTGGTACTCAAGCTCAAGCTAACGAAGACAGTTCGATGGTTATCAAATTTAAATCCTGATAGTGATGGAAGGTTGAAATCAAAGAAGGCTGGTCAATTCAAGCTAATGCAAAAAGTTTATACATTCCAAATTGGAAATGAACAATGACGATGATGGTCTTAGTATTCAGATTACAGAAGGCAATATTCAAAATCTTATTGATGCATTAGAGAATGCTGCCTAATGAATGATATAAAACAAGAAATGATATAATACGAAACCAATAAATGAATGAAATACACATTATAAACAAACAAATTATATGTAACTTACAAAGTTTAAGCAAGTTTAAAACATATTTACATAATTTATATATATCTGAAATCTAGTAATTCAAACAAAAACTAGTTCTAGTCCAAGTTTCGAAACAAGTTCTTTGCCTAGTGGTGTTCCTAGTGCTGGTCCAAGTTCTGTTCCGAGCTCTAAGCCTAGTCAATCACCAAGTGATGTACCTAGTTCTGATCCAAGTAGCAATCCAAGTACTGTTCCAAGTTTCGAACCAAGTTCTTTGCCTAGTTGTGTTCCTAGTGCTGGTCCGAGTTCTGTTCCAAGCTTTAAGCCTAGTCAATCACCAAGTGATGTACCTATTTTGATCCAAGTAGCATTCCAAGTACTGTTCCAAGTGTTCGTCTTGATCCGAGTGGAGCACCAAGTTTCGTCCTAAGTGCAGAACCAAGTCCTGCTATAACTACAAAGAGGCAAAAGAAGAAGAGAAGGCAAGAAAAGAACCAAAAAATTGAACAAGAAAGCCAAAAAGAGTAGGAGATAAATCTTAGAGACTAGTTGGTAAACTTCAAAATCAGCACACACATCCACACACCACATACTAAGAACATAAACACATCAACACTTGCATCCACAAGCAATATGTTAATAAACTACAACATCACTCAACATAATTATATATTGCAATACAGTAAAACACACATACAAATGGGACCAGAAAGATACACTGGCTGCGTTGCCCAGCCCGTCCATTGTGACGCAAAAAAAAACAAAACAAAAATAGACAAAAAATAAAGCAATCGTTAAAGTTTAGGATTTCACTATGTAGATTAAGTTACAAACAATAGTCATTAATCTTGATACTGTAGTATTAATAGAAAGAAGGATACTCATATGCGTTAAATAATCTCTTTGTTCCTTAGGGATGACAGGAGACGATCAATACAATAATGAATCTGTAAGATCAACCAGAACAGTAATTAATTTGGAAAAATCTGTGGAAAATTCGAGTAGAAACAAGAAAATTGGACAACAGGAGTTATGTGCAGTAGAAATAAAGAAAAACATACGATGGAGAAGGATTGACAACAATCGATGTTAACAGTAGTAATAGACCCAAAATGATGAACAAAAAACATTCAAATAATACAATCAATCATATCCACCATCAATATTGAAACAGAAGTTGTTAAGAAAGAAGCAGCAAAAGCAATAGTGGAATTGCCCACAAGAGAAAACAGATGCACATTAACCGAAGAAATCACTTCTACAAAAGATATAAAACAGCATGAGCAACAGTTAAACAAGTTGGATATGCATCTACAAAACGAACCAATGAATTGCTGTTGAGTTAGTTAGTCGGTGGTTTGATAATGTGTTGTAATAGAGTGAAGCAATCGGTGTTTTCGTCGGCAATTGACAGGAAACTGTCATTTTTGTAACTCATACAACAGTTTCAAACATAGAATTTTGTTGATTTGCTTTTTCCAAGCCTTAGCCCTGTGTTAAAAAAGAATAAGATGAGCACAGAAGCGGAAAGAAGTGATTGTTTCTAGAAGGATCTAAGGTTGTTGTTATTTGATCATTTTTTTATTCGCTAGATAAAGTTTGATAGTGATTAGTCATCTGGGGAAAAATCCTATGAGGATGTATTATGGGTGTGGCAGTAGAT
>FMBT01000841.1:0-10586 GCA_900095095.1 Fragilariopsis cylindrus CCMP1102
TTTGCTGCATCCTACCACATGCTTTTGTACTGAAGCAATGAATACCTCACTGCTACTACTGGTGAGATAAAACAGTAAGATAATTTTGCTGCAGCTTTACTTTATCTGGTATAGGATAATTTACTTAGGTAGGTAGATTGAAATGCAACGTCTAATCTCAAACTGGTGACAATACAACAATGAGATAATTTTGCATCATCTCAAACTGCAGATAATATGAGGTGTTGTTGTTCTGTACATCACTGACAGGTGGAAGGAATATTTTAATAACACAACAAATTATTATACCAACATTACACACACACTGCTGCTGCATCATTCATTATCTCACTGCTCAATGATATTAAATCCTCCTCTTACTTTGGTGCTACCTACCACATGCTTTTATACTGGTAAATCTGCTACCATTATAAGAACCAGTAGATAAGACTTTTGCTGCTGCTGCAACTTTATCTAAATTACCTGGTAGATTGAAGTACATTGCAGATTGATTTGGTACATTGCAAATAGGTCTGGGTCTAAAGGCCTATATAGATACAATTTACTCATGATGATGTCAATCAATACTGCCAACATAACATACCTACATAAGACTGCAAACAATTACTCTGGCCAAAATGTATACAAACTACAACAAGTCATAGGAATCCCTGATAGTCAAAAATCTCAGATAATACATGAAATCATTGTGTGCTGCAAGTAGGTAAGTAAACAATGCTACTGGATCAACTTACTCCTGACAATGTCAATCAATACTAGTAACATAACATACCTGCATAGGACTGCATAAACTTCCTCCAGCCAAAAAGTATATAAAGTGAAACAAGTTATAGGAATCCAAGATAAACAAAATTCTCAAGTAATACATGAAGAAATCATTGTATGGTACAAGTTGGTAAGTAAACAATGCTATCTGTACAACTTACTCATGAAAATAATGTCAATTGTTACCATAAAGAGAACATACATGTGTATTGACATTGGTATCATATATTTACACACTAAACTTCTAGCACCAGAGTACATATGAGAATCCACAGTGACCTAATACCAGAAGAGTTCAAACAGGAATACAATATAAATGAGTATGCTGACAAAGAAGGGTATGTATACATAGAAGTAACAAGTGCAATATATAGATTGTCGCAATCAGGATACCATGCTAATAACCAAGATCTTATTAAAAATCTAGCCATTTACTGGTATGTATCATCCAGTTGAGATAACACCAGGACTATCTGAACAGGAAACAAGGAGAACTACATTCACACTGGTAAATCAGTCATGCAATCAGCTGCAGAAGCAGAATGTGGTGCATTACACATAAATACAAAAGAAGCCATACCAATGAGAATAACATTAGAAGAATTAGGACACCCACAACCAGCAGCGCCAATGACAACTGATAATAGCACTGCACATGGAATGATGAACAAAACAGAAGAACAGAAACAATCAAAGTCAATGGACATGAGATTTTACTGGCTACAAGATCGAGTCAAACAGGGATAATTTAAATTATTTTGGGTACTAGGAAAGATAAATCTTCTAGCAGACTGCCAATCAAAAGTACAACCAACAGTGTACCCTGAGCTGTCCAGCCAATCTATCTATATGTAGAAGGCAAAAGTCCTACTATGCTGCAAGGGTGTGATAAGATCCTGGAATCACTAGCAAGCAGGGCTAACAGTAATATTGTTACAGTACTTCATTACTGCAGCCCAGTATTACAGTTGCAACCAGGCAAGTCATACCCAGTCACATTTCATTCACCTACCCATTGAATAGACTTAGCCACCCAGTTGAGTGAAAGCTAGGAGGATAGACTCATAATGACTTTAGACATTAGTTAAGTAGCAAAGTGCATTACATAGTAGCTTAACAATTTTGTTGTTCATACCTTCTAGAAAATCTGGTTGTTTATGTGTGTGCTTCAACAGCAAAACGAATTTAATCCCCTTTCATATGAGATATTTTGTTGTTCATTTCTGACCAAAATCTGGTTATTTGTGTGCGTGCATTAACAGCAAAACGAATTTTATTTATCAACCACAGGAATGGAAAAGGTGCAGGAGGTACACATAATGTTCTAGTACACTATGTGGGATTGTGCACCCAAAACATGATTTTTCCCTATACTAGCTAAAATCCACTAAAACATTTTTGCATGAGGTGTACCATGTGAACCAGAGGCCCTACTCACAGGAAATTTAGGTGGGTAAGTATATTTTATGAGTATTTGTGTGGATGTTCCTATCAAAATTGGTGTGGGATCATTTCCAAACAACAGTGACTATTTTAATTAGGGTCCTTGATTGGTTTTTATGAGATATTTGGAGAACAGGAGTAAACTGCAATTACATCCAGAATAATGGTGGATTGGGATGATGATGCTTTTCATTCACAAGTAATATGTATTAGAACACCGTGTTTGCCTCCTACAACTTTCTGTTTTTGAGGTTGCGGAATGATATTCATTTCGCTGTTGTGGAAGGCACACAAACAAAACATGATTTTCGATCAAAATGAACAGGAAAATAACTTATTTAAAAGGGTTGCAGAGGACAACACTAGATGAGCTAGGTGCACTAGTATCCACATAGTGTACTATAACATTGTGTTTGCTTCCAACAACTTTTCTGTTCCTGTGGTTGAGGAATGATATTCATTTCGCTGTTGTGGAAGGCACACAAACAACATGATTTTCAATCAAAATGAACAGCACAATATCTACTTGAAAGGGTTGCAGAGGACAGCACCTCCTGAGCCGATGTGCACTAGCATCCATATACCTATACATACAAGGTCCTCATAACACTTAGGTTTCTATGGAGGTTATGAAGTTGTAGGGCAGCATTAACCACAAATGGTTCATTTAGGCCCCAAAACAGGTTTTTCCACTTTTGTGCACACCTCAGCTGGATCATCCACACAAAGAATCAGGAATATGTTCCTTTGGAATATTAGTGCACCCCATCCATATATTTGGATGATTCACCTGTTTGAGTGTACTGTATGACCACAAACACTGCAAACGGGCCATTTTTAGGGGTTATTTGATGTGTGCTGTTGTGAGCCTACATTGTGAGACACCAGTAGGCTTAGGAGACTAAGGAATATAACAATCTTCAACCAATAGGTCATTGTAAACTTCATGGTTTTTTTTTCCAAAAAAATGACTTTTTAGGTGTATATACTTGATGCTAAAGTTGTTATTATATACTACACTGACAAATACTAGTAAAATTTGGGCATGATTTAGTTTCTATATTAATGACTAGTTCCACGCGGAGATTTATTCAATGGTTTCGATAGATCCCTGCGCAAAATTCAAAGAATGATGTCTACACGCACCAAAGTGGTACTAGTGATACTTCTAACAAAAATACATCAACCGGTGTGTACTACTGTGTATTTGTTAACACGAGTAGACTGTACAGTAGATTTCATATACTGTATTGTATATATATTGTAATCTGTAAATACTGTATATTACTGACATAATATTGTAACTTCAACAAACAACATCGCTGGTGCGTTGTTTGATAAACGCACGCAAATAAAGTTCCAGTTCTTCTTGCATTGTGCATGGAGCATCGGCATTCATCGCCTCAAGTGAGACACCCAAAACGGTATCTTGTATACAATATATTATTTTCATATTAGAAAAAATAATATTATGACGGTGTATGACGAAGTATAGGCTGGTGGATTTATCCCCATCATCGTTCATTAATTAACCAGACCTGTAAATATTTTGACTTCAACAAACAACATCGCTGGCATTACTGTTTACACCCTGTAACACACCCCCACATGTCGATGCTTTCGATGCTTTTTTAACAAACAGTTCGTATATAATTATATATTAATATATCTATATCAACTGAATTGGTAAATGGTTTGTGTTTGTAATTGTATGTTTTATTTTGTGAGTTTAAACTATTGATTTATTGATTGCTCTGTTCTGTACTAATCACATGCACGCCGTGTTGTATGACAAGTGATACATGTAGACTTGTACAGTAACTAGTAGCTTCACCGGTTTCAGTTCATACTGGTTACATTGAGTGAACTGGTTGAATTGAATCTTACCAGTTCATAATATTCAGTCTTGCCATTTACTTAACAATACTGGTTATCATATTCAGTCTTGCCAGTTTACTTAACACTACTGAACTCAATCGTGCACCAATACCGTAAACTGCTGTTACTCCCTGAATCGACAGATATCATGATACTATCGATTCATAAGCGAAGTCGGTTATTGGTATCTTACACGTATATTAATTAATCATGAACTCGTAGATGAAATCATTCAATGGTTTTGACCCTAGGCTCTTACTCAAACAATCGCTGTAGTTTGGTCTGTCGGTATGTGTCGTACATCAACAACCTTTCCTGATTGATGTTCACGGACAAAGTGGTATGCAAGTGCAATTGCTTCTTGTTCAAAGAACTAGAAGGATTGGCTGCTTGTAGAAACACACTTCTATTGTCAACAAAGATTGGAGTTGGTTTAGATACTTGTACGCCCATTGATCGTAAATGGTACCGAATATTGACAACCCTTTCTACAGCGGTTTTAGTGCTGTGAATTCTGCTCCAAATGTGCTAGTTTGAACTGCGGTCTGTCTTTTACTTGCCCAAACGGATGGTGTGGATCCGATGAACCCAAGGATGGCTGTTACACTTCTTCCGCTTACCAAATCATGTGCTAGATCAGAATCACAGAAGAAATTCAAATCAAGTTCCTTAACTTTTGGTTCTGGAAATCTGGAATCAATTTCTTCAGAAAAATAATGGTATTGATGTGTAAAGTCCTCAAATGCACCTGATTTGTTCAGATCGTCATCAAGTATTTGGGGTGGATCCGGATTAATTACAAGTCCTCTTCGAGGATACTTCTTCAGATATCCTAATATCTGTTCAGCATTTCGAAGGTGACCTTCTCGAGGAGACATACAGAATCTTGATAATGAAGTCACTGCATAGGTAATGTCAATTCGTCCTGATGTAACAATCCATTGCAGAAGTCCCATTATTGATTTGAACCTGGTGATTCCTGTTTGGTCTAGTTTGTCAGTGTCGTCTAATTCAGGGTGGCATGTTGGTGGCATCGGTACATTCTGTTTCTTGAGTGTAAAATTGTGAGTGCTTTCATATTTTCTGGTTGCCTCTCTAATATATTCCTCCATATTTGTTGTTACGTGTCCGTCTGCTCTTTTCTTCAATCTAGTGCCAAGATAATAGCTTGGTTCAGATTCGATATTTCTCAGTGCGAAATGTTGTTCAATCAAATAGATATAATGTTGTGGATTCTTGGCGACACAAATTATATCATCCACGTGGGTAGCAATATAGTCATATCCATCGTGGTCATCTGACGTTCGTAGCCAAAGGCTGGATCTGCTCGTGATGGTGTGAATCCCAATGTAAGTAATAAATCAGCCAGGAAGTCTGCAAATGCTCTGGAGCTTCCTGATAATCCATAAAGTGCTTTCACTATTTCAACCATCGAACCTTGTTTGTCCCCAAATTCTGCTCCAGCAACAGCGTAGACTTTTTCGGCCACTGGTGCTGTAGGAAAAGCATTTCCAATGTCAGCGGTCATTAAGTCTAGGCCTGAAACTTGGGCAATAAGGAATAAGATGCGAACAGAGAGTGAGTCGACTTGTGATGAAAAAGTATTAAAATCAGATGAGTCAATTCGGTGCCCTCCTGCAACAAATCTTGCTTTGTATCGTCTGTCTTCATTTTTAATGTCAAATATCATATGCAGAGGGCATTTTTGCCATCCTTCTTCTTTCGGAAATAATTTAGAACTAGGATGGTATGTAAAACATTTAAGGCGGTTTAGATTGGTCATCTCTTTGTCGATCGCTTCCTTCCATTTATTGTTGCCTGCTTTTTGATCTGCTTGAAGTGCTTCATTTACATTGCGAGGTATTAGTTGTCCAAATTTCTCTTTTCTTGTTTGTTGGTGAGTTGGTACCTTCCTTCTGCATTTTGTAATCAGATTGTCAACACGTTGTAGCACACAATTTAGATCGATGTTACTGGAAACTCCATAGAACTCTTGCGTTTGCGATCTGGTTCTCCTATTCACATTAGAATCAGTTAGTTTTATAGTTTCAGTAGCCCATTCAGTTAGTGGCCGTTCACCTCTTCTTGGTTCCGAGATATACTGTCTGATGTACCGTGCTGTCCTGTAAGGTTCATCTTGTTTCAATACATTAAAAGGTACATCAAGGGGAAGATTGCCTTGGCTGCTTGCAAATAGTACACGAAACACAAGGACTCCTTCTTCCCAGCGGTGACTGATTATTTTAGTGAAAGCCAATTGATCCTGAATGTCTGGTTGATATAACGTTATATTACTGTGAGTTTCAGCTGTGTTAGTAGCTCCTGTATCGGCGGGTAGTGTTTCGTCTGGGTGTGTAGGTGATGTCTCATCCAAAGATGTATCAAGGTGGTCGCCGTTAGTCTGACTTTCCAATGTTGGTCCCAATATTGGTTCCAAGATTGGTTCCAAGATTGGTTCCAATGTTGGTCCGTCGTCTTTTGACTGTCGTATTGCATTGCCAATATGTGTGTTGGTTGTTGATACTGTCTCCCCTGTCAATAGACTAGGTACTTCATCATCAGAACTTGATGTATGCTGGTTGATCACAGCATTATGTTCATCAATAGATAGTGTGAATGATTCGTGTTGGGGGTCGTTATTGGTAAATTCCTCCTTAGTTCCGATATTTTTACGTCTGGTTTTGATCACACTTCGCATAAGAACTTGCTTTCTTCCTTTGGTAGGTTCTGTCAAAATATAATAAGTCATAACATCACCGCAATGTTCTGCGTTCGCCAAAAACCGTGCTTTTAATAGGTTGCTCTGTGGAGTTTTGATGTCTGGAGCAAAATACCAGAGGGGTTCAAAAAAATGGAATCGAAAATGGGAAATGTCGGGGGTGTTACCTGTAGAAACTTCGAGTGGAGTCCTATACTTGAGAGATTTTCGAGCACATACATTGTTAATTTGAGTACAATATAACATACACCAGTTTGATAAGTTCACTGGAGCATTGAACACACGAAGATTATTCGCTACCATTTTTCCAAGACGACCCCATTCGGCCTCTGATGGGTTCTGGTGTTGATTGTGTGGTTCAGAGGTGTGTGTTGGTACTATAATGTCTCTCAATATTGTATTCCATTTCTCTCCTGTCTCCGATTGAGCATTGTCAGAAACCAAAATTTTAGGTGCACCATGGTACCGTATGTAATCCTGTAGTGCTTCTGTGTTTTGTGATTCCTTCTTTAAAGGATAGTAGGCCCATCGTTTGGATTTGATTCCGGTAAAAATTGGCCTCCCTTATGTCCCTGTGATGTCTTCACAGAATTGTAAACAAAATCTGTTGCCACTTGCTCGTTCTGTCGGTTGATGCCCAGTCCCTTGAATCGTTTCTTAAAATGTTGTTTATCATTGGATCTATTATCGTCTGCAATCTCCAAGTAAAATTGAGTGGTTGCATCTAAAGTTCTCTCAATGACTTCCTCTGGTAGCATTCCTAATCTTTTCCTCCATTCGATTTTATCTCCCCTGTCGATAGAATCGGTAGTTTTCTTACGATGGGGGTTAGTTTGTAGTGATTGTAATGGTAGTGATGAATTCAATTGAATAACATTGTATAATTCCAATTCTTCAATCGTTGGTTTTCGGATCTGGATATATAATTTTTCATCATCATGGGCAAAAGGTACGTGAGTGTCACCTATACTGATGCCACATGAAGTTCCTCCATATTGTTTTGGAATAATCCCGTCGATAGTAACTTTGTTTTTGATCAAATCCATTAGGGTCATTAGAGACTCCTTTTCAGCAATATCTTCAATCAGAGTTGCATTGTTGGCAATAATTAATATAGGCTCAATAAAATCTGCTCCAAACGCGAGTGTAATACCATTCACCATGCTACACTTTTGAGGATCTCCTTTACCTTGGTAAGGCTGCAGGTTTGATTGAATACCTGTATATTCCAATATATGCCAAGCTCGTTCAGTGATGGTGGGTGTTCTGCCACCTTCGGTGTCAAACACCATTATTCATCTAAAAGGTTCCACATCTCTGAATGTCTCTGTTGATTTGTTGCACAATGATAGAATTGCTGTTGGATATTTTGTTATTTGAATTGTTACCTGATAAATGACTGGGTAAATCATTTGTAATTATTATTATTATTAGTTTGAATCATCAATCGTCATCATTAACTTTCAATTTTGATTGTTGTTGTACTCTTACTGGTAAATTTGCACTATCCAGGATTCCTTCAATAGGTTTACAGGTACTTTACTGGTAAAAACTGCCTGGGGTTTGACTCCTGACTGACTGGACAAGATTTATCAGTTCTTGCTTTGATACAATGTTCCATCATAAAAGTTCGAGTTATATCCTCTATGTTCATCTGTAAAGGATTGTTATTGCTGATCATCCGAACTAGAGTCAGGGTCCCCCTTCTTGGTAAAAGTGAAGGATTGATTCCAATCACTTTATTAGTTGAATGAATCATCACTGGAAGATTCATCACTGGAAGATTCTCCGTCTCTAATCCTTGATATGAGTTCTGCATTGATCCAATATCAGATGCATCCAAGTCATTGGAGCAATACATAATGATTGACTCACTTTCGCTGGAACCACAGGAACTCTCCCCTTGATGTATATCTGGTAAGTTATTAATATCACCAATATTTGTTACATTATTTGTTGGTTTGGAAATTCGTAGCTTTCCAAATGGTCTAACCAGGGATTCTAATGATACTGAAGTAGAAGTTGGCTTGTAAAATTCAAATTCTTCTTCACTAGTAATATTAACTAAGGTTGTATCACTTACATCGCCGCTGTCGGACTCCATAGTTTTCACGCCAACCTAAAGTTGTTGGTGAAGCTAGTGGCTGCTGTACGACGCATTCGATGATTGTGCAAGTTGAAGCGGATCTTTTTAGAGGATTCTTTCGCATCGCTACTACCATGGTAACTGGTAACATCATCTAATTCAGAATCGGCTTCATACTCTGTTTTCCTTGTCCTCCTTGGTTTCATCCTTGTCCTTAGATGGTGCCGTTGTAAGAATGCTTTTTGGTTGCTTCCTTTTTTAGGTGGCTTTTCCTTTTCGTTATTTGTGACAACCTTCCGTTGTCGTCGAGTAGTACTGCCTCCTCCAAGTTTGGTCATTCCTTTATTTCCATCCACTTTGGCTTCTCCAACAGTAACGCCGTCGGGTGGAGATGGCAAAGTTTCATTGGCCCGTGCTGCAATATTGTAGTCCGAGAATAAATTTTCGATGTTCATCTTTGACTGCTGGCCATAAATTGGTTGGGATCATAATGGTTTTCCTTCCAGAATGAGGGTGTACTACGCTTGGTAGTGGCTTCTTGTCAATGAGTAGCAATTCTCGGAGTTGTCGCCGAGCCTTCTTGGTCAACGGCGGTCCGTCATCATCGCTTACATCCAATTGAAGTGCCATTTTTTCTGATCCTTTTTCGTTCATCCTTATCCTCGTCTTCTTCTTTGCACAGTTATGAATACCACGGATTAGGTCGGATAGACTATGCTTCGCAATCTGGGTATCCAAGCTAGTTAATAGTGCCTTCATATTTTGGGTCCTTAATCTGATCAAGAATTGACGTTTTTTGATTCATGAACAGACATTTCTTCACCTTTGATGCGGTTTAATTCGCTGAGACGAGACTATAGTTGTTGATGTAAGTGTTGGCATTGCCACCGCTTGTCAAGATCGTTCCTCGAAGTTTTAACGCGGATAGTATCAGCTACATCTGCACGAACATCATTCCATCAAACCAAGCTATTAATGCTGCCCATGCTGCATGTCCGTCCTGGTCACCACAAAGTTTTGCTACACGTGGTGAGCAGTACCTTCGACTGTAGCACTTGTATAACTTGCATAGAATCATGTTTCTGGGAATGGGCGACCTCGCAGCATACGTTGGATCTGATAAAATATCAGCATAACCAGTAGAGATAAATATACCATAGTATTTGCCTTCCATTTGATCCAATCGGAATCATCTCCGCTAAAGCTGTGGATGTCCGGTGCTTTGAGTTTTAAGCAGTTTCCCCTCCACGATGACGTTGAGTAAGAACGTAAGATCGTGCCAAGTAGGTCCTCCTTGGGAATCCAAACATTGCTTGTATGCATGGTTGGTAGTGTACATTGCTGTACCACATGTAACTCCAACGCCAATGACGGTGAATACACGTGCAATAGCATCTGCGAGATTTTCCTGAGGTAATGAATCTGAGATCGAAGATAACCTTGCAAAAGATCGTTAGACGAAGTTGGGTTGCTTTCGTTGAATAGTCATTTTAGTTGTTTTGTACGTAGTATTAATGCGACTTGTTAATCTAACAAACAGTTCGTACTATAATTATATATTAATATATCTATATCAACTGAATTTGGTAAATGGTTTGTGTTTTGTAATTGTATTGTTTTATTTTGTGAGTTAAACTATGATTTATTGATTGCTCTGTTCTGTACTAATCACATGCGCCCGTGTTGTATGACAAG
>FMBT01000840.1:0-10924 GCA_900095095.1 Fragilariopsis cylindrus CCMP1102
TAATTGGTAGGTTGGCTTTTGCTTGTGAACAATATGATCAAGTACAAAAAAGGTCGACACAAATAGACAATACAAACGGCATAGTAGACGACGAGGATAGCGACAACAAAAACAGCAAGCTCGAATCGGCTGCTCCCCAATTAACAGCCGATAGACGCTTTGAACAATTGGTAGAGTGTGTAATATCAGGTGTCAACATCAAGAAGCGTAAGGAGGAATCCTTGCAGCGACAACTAGATAAATCGAGCGATGAGATAGTGACAAACATCGAGGAGGTTTTGGACGAAGAGAATGCCCGTTTCGACGAGGGATTAAACATCCGTGATGCGTGTAGAGCAGCATGGGGAATTGCTATTCTTGGGGCGCATTACCTCGACGATATGGGAGGTGCGAAGGTAAAGGACCTATTTTTGGCGCTTTCGCTAGGTGTCAGAGAACTATTATTGGCGAGGTTACAAGAACTCCGTCAAGGAGACATACTTTCTTCCGGAGAAGATGGTATGCGATTGATGACGACGGAAGAACGTCTGAATGAAATGGCGGAAGAACTTGCGGAAGATGCCGCATCAGCGATGTGGGCGTTCGGTTGCGTACGAGCGTGTACCGGAATAACAAGCGCTCCCTTATTCGAAGCATGCTGTTCCATCTTATGTCAAGATCCAATTGATTTACGTCGTCGAGCTCAAGAAGCGGAATATGAACCTAGTAAGGACACTATAGGAATTAGTGATGTTGTTGATAGACTAGCTCGTTCCGAGGCAGCCGCAGAAGAGGAATACAAAGCTACAGATATTCGCGGAACAGCTACGAATACTAACGAATATCTTTACAACACGGAGAAGGATGCGTTTCTTGATTGGCTATCTCCGATCGAAGTCACCGACATTCTTTGGGCACTAGCGCTACATGGAAGTAATGTCACGTCATCAATGGATGATGAGGTTACTCTATCAGAGACAGCCTCTACTTTACGAGAGACAGCTTATGATCGCTTGGTAGAATGGCTTGAAGAAAGACATCGGTGACAACAAAGGACTGCAAACCAAATCCAATTTGGAGCCAGCATCAGAGATAGAATCGAATGGAGAAGTAATTTTAGTAGAAGTTGTAGATGCAGCAACATTGCTCGCATCCAAAGACGAATCCACCATGTCGGATAATGTGGAAGACAACAACCAGTCCCCAATCGAAAGTATTGCCATGAAGACAAATGCAATCGTCAGTAGTGATAGAGATAGCCAAGAGGTGGAAGTGGTAGATGCTGCGAAATTGTTAGCATCTATTGACAGTGAAGAAAAAGGAGCCAACGTCGAGACAGAGGTCATGATAGCTCCGACGTCAGTGATCGAAGGAAACTCTAAAAATTCTAAATCAACAACTGATGATGGATTTTCACTTGATAGGGGTGTCGATGTTGCAAATAGTATCGATGGAAATAGCAGTCCACGGATTTTTAGTCCACACGACTTAGCTAGTATTGCTTGGTCAGTGACAGAACTTAGAGATCCTTTGAGGACTCATATTGTTGGATTAGTCATTGAACTCCTTTGGAGGCTTGGACCAGAGGGTGTTTCCGGCTTATCGGGGACAGATCTTTCTAATCTCGCTTGGGCTATCGCAAAATATGAAGGGGGTAATCATGACGCATATTCGGTAGCGATCACACGATGGATTGCTGATCATACTTTGCAACGGACAAGAAAGTACCCTTTACTTTCTATCGTAACGCCTCCTGAGCTCGGTAGAATCATGTGGGCAATTGCATGCCTAACCTCTACGAAAGATTTGACACTTAACGATATTGGAATAGATACAAGCAGTTTTTTCTTGACGCGGAAAGCCATTATAAGTGCAGCCGATAATATTTCTTCTTTTTCCACTGAAACCTTGGTGAGAATAGCCTGGGCACACCTAGAGATCAACGATTCTAATTTGTCAGTACTTGATACATCTGAGATGCTGGCCCTCGGTAAGGTGTTGGCGACGGCTGAGCATTCGTTACATCGCTGGGAGCGGGTTGATTTTGCAACAGGTGATGCTGCTTCGACCGAATCTCATGTTGATAGCCCGCTATTCTCGTCGTTTTTTGGAAGACCCAGAAGAAATCTAGCCATACTCGAACAAGCTGTGAACGATGATGACGACGAAGATGATATAGTCTTAGCTCCCCTGGGTCGATCGCAACGTCCAAAATTACGAGATCTCATGATCGATCCTTCTACTTTGTGTAAGGCTGCATGTAGTTTTCAAAGATTGTCAACGAAACATCCGTATATAAAAGGAGGTTGGGCGTTCACACGGGTGGCTGTGCGGTTACTGTCGTCAAAAAATGCGCGGCTCATGAAGGAATGTTCTATTCACGATATTGTGCGGCTATGTGAAGCGGCAGTCTTAAGTGATGTCGATGGACACGGACGAGAGCTGATAATTGGTTTATTTGCTCGGCAAGTCGTGAAAGTGCTGAATGAAGTTCTAGAAGGTGAGAATCAACATGATACTTCTATCAATATTGGATCAGCTTCCTCATCCGAGATCAGCACATTGATTTGGGCTCTGGGCGAAATGGGAGTTAAATGTTCTTCAGCCGGTCACAGCGAACAGTCATCAAATAAGAAAATGCGACTAATATTTACTGAGCCTCTCTTAGATTGTATTCAAGTTGAGTCGTTGGATATAGTAGCTTTGGAACGCCTGATTCGTGGCCTTGTGCTAATGAAAATGACGTTTTCTAGCGATCAACCATTCCTTCTGAGAGTATTGACAAGGATAAGCAAACAAATTCCAGGCATTACAACTGGGAATGACCTTTGCAGTCTCGCTGTAACTATTGGGATACTTAAGGAAGCATCAAAGACAAGTCCAGAGAAAATAGAAGTATATAATGAAGAAGAGGTACCATCGGAAACGATTAAGGAAGACGAAACTTCCTTATCGCAAATCAAGGATCCTGATAATATATCATCAGTACAGGAACAGCTTTCAAGCAGATCAGATGATGTGTTGGATTCCATCGCAGAAATTGCAACTGAGTTGTCGAAACAGTTGACTGCAAATGAAATCCGGCGTCTCCTTGAGGTTTACTCGCTCCTACCCTTTCAGGCTGACACGTTGGTCGATTGTCTATCAGAAGAGGTATCAAATCGATTGACAGCTCTTCGAGATCTTCAGAGGACTCAGACATTAGATGTTTTACTGAAAGATGCAAGCCGAAAGAGCTCGGTTGTTAGAAGTTCCTTATTCGATGACTCCAATGCATCACTCTTTGGTTCGATAAAGGCTGGGATAAGGTCCTTTTTTCGGTCAACTAATGATGAGCAACTAGAGGCGGACCAAATTGATGACGAGGGCACAAAAATGACAGAGGAAATCGCATCGATCATTCAGGACTCTATTTCAGCTTCATCCGATGCCGCAAGTCGGGCGGAAGCTGATCAAAGCGCCCTCCAAATATCGTTAGACAACGTGATACAAACGCTTCAGGAGGAAGCATCCTTTGAGCTTGGTCGTTCGCAAGAACTGGTTGAAAATTATCATCGTACTGAATTTACCACTGGAAAACGTAGGAGTCGCTACGATAAGGATCGAAAGAACTACATATCTAAGCGAGTTCTAAGTCGTCTCCTTCCGTAGCGTGAAAAAGTAAACTATATGTGAATAAATAGACAAAAATTATCGACGCAAATCGATTTCCAATGTATCTACAATGAATTAAAGGGCCAAAGCAAAATAGATTTGATTATTATTATAGAGATATTACAATTGCTATCCGTCGGGAAAAGTCGACCACAGTGCTATGTTTTTACCAGCGAATCCAAATTGTGTTCGTTGAATACTAGTATCCAATTCTTGTAAATATTCTAATAAGCTTTCGTAACTACTGACACTTTGTCCATTATTCGTTTGACGTTCAGGGAATAATCGTGCAAAGACACAGCAGGGTACCACAACAAAAGGAATGCGATGTTTTACAGCCTGTTGAACAATTTCACCCGTGGCCTCATCGGGATGTAAAGCAACCAGTGCTGATGTTTGCCGCCGCAAGAGTGCATCTCCTTGAACGTCACTTAGATCATCATTATTTGTATCGTCGTAATTACTACTATTCCTATCTTGTGCTTCTTTATTATCTGTTGAATGGTCGTCGCTATCGTTGTCTGATATAGCAGTAGCGACCAAGATACGAAGATTTTCTTCATCGGGATGCCTGTAACTTTCATCGTAACCACAAGGTTTGGAACCAAACCAAGCCCGTTGACTTTGGAAAGGAACAACGACGGGCGGTGGAACAACTAGCTGACAAAACTTATAGTCTGATATTTCTTTTGCTGTTGGTGTTTGATGATAATCCGTGTTACTACTAATAGTATGGTCACTACTGTATGTTTGTGGTGGTTGTGTTTCTTCTTCAACTTGTTGTGTTTTTTGCCGTCGTTGTTGTTGTCGTCGTTGTGGCTTGTTCAACAGACTTCGTTTCCATATCTTTCGATCTTTTTTGGGTAATTTTCCTACGCTTTCTCGTGCATCCACGACAGTTGATAAAATACCATTCATCCCCAGCGCCATCGAAACGTGACCACATCCGCCCGCCACATCCAAAACTCCACCACCTCGGTTCAACCAATCACGAACATTTTGCTGTTGTTGTATTTGTTTGATTGTTGCCGTTGTCATCATTGTTGGCGAATTTGTAGCAGTAGCTATATTTGTTGTCGTGTTGCTTACATAATCTAAGGTTGGTACTTCCTTTAGATCCACGGTACTGGTTACATTAGCATCTTTCTCGATACCAGGTTGCTCTTGCGAATTTGATAATTTGTTTCCGATAAGTTGCATTAGAAAACTAACAAGTTCTTGAGCTTGTAATAGTTTTTCTTTCCCTCCTCCCCCGTGATGATTATTACTAATACGACGAAGATTTTCATCGTCATCCCCGTTCAAGTGTGAAGACTGTCGCTGCTGCTGCTGCTGCGTTTGTTGTTCTTTCTGCGAACTATTGTCGGTATTAGTACCCCTCGTCGTCGTCGTCGTCGTATGTACAAATGCATCATCATCGTCGTCGTCGTCGTTGTTGTTGTTCTTTCGTTTTCTTCGATCAGACTGTTGCTGTCGTTGTCGTTGTTGCTGTTTGTCCTTCTTGTTTTGAGGAAGGTATCGGAGTTGATATTGTTGACAATCTCGCATACTCCAAACACGAGAAGTACGAATCAGAATAGTTTTTTGAGCATCCAATGTGGATGATAAGCCCACAACCCATCGAGGTTGTTGACTCCAGTTTTGTTGTTGGTTTTTGCTCCGTGACAATGATGATGATGGCGTTGATGATCGCTCCGATGGTTGTTGCCACTGTCCGTTATTTGTACATAAAACATCTATTTGATCTCCAATCTTATACTGCTTCCGACAAAAAGAGCGTAATTCCTGTGTACTGTCTGTGAATTGAAACCGGACTAGAGTTGGAGATAGTGATTGGTCAATTTCTGTGACATCATCTGTGGTAGTAATCGCCGACGACAACGATGACGAGATAGGTGCAAGAATGAAACTAGCAAAGCCTGATCTTATGGAACGCGAAAAGAGTATTCCAGAGATAACGACTGGTGAAGATGATGATGTTTTGTGTTCATCGTCGTCCATTTTCTCGACGAATCTTCTTCCTTTTCCTGATTCAAGATTTCGAACGGAAGACGAAGCAATTGTTGCTATTGTCTTTTTTTGTTTGGTTTTGCTATTAGCACCATGTGGGATTTCGCACAGCGTTCATCGATCGAAGTAGTAATATGTTCTCGTTAACATCTTAACAACATGCTAAACTTTTATGTGGCTGATTGGCGATTTATGGTGCAATTCTATCGACTATCATTGCTTTTTAGTTTATTTTGCTTATCTTTTTCTTTTCTAAAAAAGTTAAAATATCTCTGACCTCCACGTGTAATGCTGCAATGTAGCGCGCGAAAATAAGCACGACTGCAATTTTATGATGCCTTCGAAAGTAAAATAAAGTTAGCATGATGGCAATAATTTTAAATTGTTAATAACGTCAATACAATTTTGAGGCTGCCTGTTCTTTGGCATGCCAATCCATACAGCAACATAAGAATAGCTAACATTTTTGCGAGCTAGCTTAACATTTGTCTGAATTTTTGAGACTATCAGTTTAAAGGATACTATATTCCAACATCGATATTCATCCAGAAGAAGAAGAAGAAAACGCATCATCCCATAACACGTTCATTCGTATCTGTGGTATAATGAGGGTTTACCGTTTTCCTGCCGCTTTATGCGGACTTCCATTGTCGTCTTCCTTATTGTGCCACTATCATCGGCGATGTCCTGGTCTCATCCTTCGTCAGTCAGCAAAAATAACAACAATTTCACGTCATTTTCAATTGACAACATCGTCATCATCAATACGTTATTGCCATCACCGCCTTCATCTGAATCTGTTCCCATTCCATTCCTCCCCCGAAAACACTGGACATAACGATTATCATATTCTACATAAACGACGTCAGCAAATGGGATGGGGTGGCAACAACAAAAGTACAAGTAGATTCAGAGGCTATCATCGTTGCACTGCTAGAGATAGTAGAAATAATTACAGCACACAAACCACGGAAGATGAAAAAAATTCTCCTAAAAACGATAATACTACTGACAAAATGGGTTTCGTAGATAATAATCACTCTTCTTTTCGTCAATCTCCAGTCATACGATATTTCTATAACGATGTTTACGAAGTGAAATTACCGCCTCGACATAGATTTCCCATGGGAAAATATAGACAGGTTCGAACTAAAGTACAGGATATGATATCGGATCTTCCACAAGAACAAAAAGAAAGAGTAGATTGGGGTGAGTTATGTTACTTTGTTAAGGAGCGATGCAGATGAATTTATCAGTAAAAAATACAGCAGGCATTTAATCGTGATGTTAAAAGCAGACAGACAGGAAGTGGAAAGATCGATAGTCGCTTCACTCTGGAGCTTCTTCTTGAAAGACGAAAACTGGCACATCGCTCTCAAAGCCACTGCATGATTTATTCAATTCGCGCCTCTCACTCCCTCCCTATTTATTTCCAGAATTTCAGATCTCCCCACTATCGACATTGGAAGAGTTATCGACGACACATGATGCAACCTACATTCAACGGTTCCTCGTTGGAGATCAAACCGAAAAGGAACAAAGAAATGTAGGATTCCCGTGGTCTACAGAGGGTGTTGACCGGGCTCTTAGTTCAGTGGGTGGAACATTAGCAGCTGCTTGTTTTGTTTGTGACGAACTTCGAGAACGGCAAAAGATGGACGACAAGAAATTAACGCAGTCTTCGTCGTCGACCGGCAGTGATGACGTTGTATCCGATCAATATTCTCCCTGCTGGGCTGCTCATATCGCAGGTGGGACGCATCATGCATTTTACGATTACGGAGAAGGGTTTTGCATATTCTCAGATATGGCTGTCACAGCTAATGTTGTGTTGGAACGCTATCCAGACATCATTAAGAATAAGATACTGATGATAGATTTAGACGTCCATCAGGGAAACGGCAACGCTGTTTTGTTTCAACAACAAGAAGGGAATTATACTACCGATACCGATACCGATACCGATACCGATGATCATGATTATGATTATGATTATGATTATGATGATATTGATGATGATAATAATAATAGCAAGAGTCAAAATAGTAATGCAGATCGAGTCTTTACATTTTCTATGCACAGTTCTGGTAATTACTTTTCACCAAAACAAGAATCTGATTTAGATATCGAATTACCGATTGGATGTTCTGATCAGGCCTACTTAATGACCTTGAATCACTGGTTAAAACGATTCCGAATCGAACATAATCGCGAAAAAGACAACAAGTACAAGTGGGATCTAATCATATTCCAAGCCGGTGTTGATGTATTAGAAGATGATCGACTTGGACGTATGAGCTTATCATCGAAAGGTGTAGAACGACGAAACGAACTCGTTTATGAATTTGCTCATGATTTGAAGATACCCCTAGTAATTTGTATGGGAGGAGGATATCCAAAAAGAGACGATGGTTGGAAATCTATCATTGATGCTCATTCCAATGTCTATGTTCAAGCACTTCAGTTCTTACATAAGTCAACTCTGTCGCAATCCTAAACGAATCGAATAATTGTGATAATAATATAGTTACATTCTTGGATTGACTCGACTCATTTTTTTCTATCTCTCTAGTTCTGCGTCATAATAACTAATAGCCTTTTTAATTTTATAAATCATAGTATCTATGACCTTAACTTTATTTACTAATAGTTGATTGAACGTATCCCCAATGAAAAATCAATGCCATCGAGGAGTTTTTCACGATCCAAATATTGTGTACATTGACCTAATAATGGATTATTATCATATAATGTTGGTATCATATCATTCATATTAACTTTTGCTGCAGGGAAATTATAATCACCGATTAGAACTTTTCGCCAGTATGGTTCATGGAGTACCCACGTTGGAAATTTTGTGCGTTCATCGGTTTTATTTATCATATCAAGTGGAACCTTTCCTGGATATAATCCAGATACTTCTTCGGGCAAATATTGAAATGCCATATTAACTTCATGATAATCTGTTATACTACGTTTACGTAAACTTTGTACAAATTGTGCTTTCTTTTTTGATTTTCGTCTGATCTGTAAACCAAATGAATAATGATCATCTGGTACACATGAATAATTCATAAATATTGATATCCCACTACTACTTGTACTATCCCTATTACCATTATCAGAACTAGTACCACTAAAACCTCGAAATACGCTTTCAAGCCAATTACGATCAGTGATTTTGTCATGTTGTGCATAATTTAATGATGTCATTTTAATAGCAGTAGTGCTTGTACTTGCACTTGCACTTGCACCTGTAATTTTACTTGTAATTGTACTTGTAGTAGTACTATCATTTTTTGTTTGATTATGATTATGATTATGATTATGAAGTTCTTCTAATATACCATTAAATTTACGTAACGCAAATATACTATCATTCAATAATACAAAATCATCATATTTTCTTACCAAACCTTGTAATGCATCACAAAATAATCCAACATCGTATCGATTATTAACATAATATTGTGCCTCAATTGTTACCTGTTTTGATACAAATAATGGTATCCGTAAACGAACTTCCTTCAGTACATGTTCAATGATTGGTTTAGCCCAATATGTTGATGAAATAATTACATGATTTACATTCGTTGTTGTTCCATCACCAGTAGTAGTAACAGAATTGGAATCTTCTGTCGTTGTTACAAAGCATTCAATTCACTCCATAATGCAACAATATGACGTTCACTTAAGGGAATAGCTGCAATAATCATAACTGCGTCATTCTTCGTCGTATCCTTGTTGTTGTTGTTGTTGTTGTTGATTCTATTACTCGTAATCGTACTCATACTTATTGGACGACTGCTACGGTTTTCTGTTCAGGAATAACAGCAAGTTGTCGTCGTCGAGGACGTAGGAGAGCATTATTACTATTATTATTTTCATTATTTAAATGAATTATTTTCTTGTGAACATACGTTATAAATGTCACCGACTGGAAAATAATCACGACAATAATAAGAGTAAGGAATTTGATTCGACATTTCGTCATCATCACCATTTTTGTTGTTGCTGGTGTACTACGCATCTACGCCGACTAATGTGTCGATTGTGCGTGTGTGCGTGTGTGTGTGATGGGCACTTTGATTGTTGGAAAGTAGTAACTACTTCCCAAGAACAATCGTATCCAATTTCGGAAATTTAATCAAGAACGATTTAAAATGTGACCGTTGTAAGCTTATATGGGTTTGCCATAATGTTTTAACGGTTTTGAGAGAGAAGTCCCGCTTTAGACGAATTTTGAATGCGCATTTCTTGTTTTTAAACTTTTCCTTAAACGCATTTACACCAATAAGATCTCTCACGTTGATTACGTACATATTAAAAACCTGCTCTTTTTGAACGCGGGTGTCGACTTTCGATGATGCGTTGTTTTCTTCTTACTTCGAAGTACTCAAACAAACCAACTATTAACTACTTGAAGTACTACGACGACAAGGCACAACGACACTACCTTACTTGCTTGCTGTACATGTTGAATGTATGTGACACTCTACTCTATTTTCAGATCATATACATAACACTTCAAACCGTAGGCTAGGACCTAAAACAGGCATTGTTACCCCTGTAGATAAATCTCATCGCAAGCAACTGCTCCTCCTCTACGTGTAATTAAATAAATAAATATCACTACAAAATGAAAATTCGTTTTCCATCAATCATTAAAAGCGGCTTCAACGTTGTTGACAAATCCGTCAACAGCAATAGTAATAGCAGTCACTCCGATGATAGGAGTAATTCTTCTACTAGCAAGAATAACAACGATTCGTCATCTTCTTTTCTTTCTTTGACGAGGAATAACAGTATACATAGTACTAGTAGTAGTACTAATAATAGTTCCGCAATAAAGAAGGGAGGAACAGCACCGAAATCACCATCCTCGAATAATAATAATAATAATAAGAAGAAGAATCCGATAATTCGACGAATGAGATCAATGTCACCCCTTAGAAAAAATAAGAATCAATCACCAATATCATATCCATCTATACTGAATACCGGCAAGGGCAATAAAAATAGTAATCGGTTCTACAACCGTCATCAACAACAAAACAATCATCATCATCAAAAACAAAATCAACAACAACATCAACATCAAGATACAACAACACACTCAAAATCTCCATCTACGAATAGTTGTGGTAGTAGTAGTAGTAGTGTTGATTCATCTATCGATCCTACGATCATTTTAGCTATGGATAATAACACCACTACCGTCGTCGCATCAGCTTCTTCATCTCTTTTCCACATGAAAGTATTGTCGTTAACCTGGATAATA
>FMBT01000839.1:0-10655 GCA_900095095.1 Fragilariopsis cylindrus CCMP1102
GGTATACATGACACGACAGGATTCATTATTATTTGTTTTGTTATCCTAGTTGGTGATATGGCACGAGGTGTATTCTTTCCATCAATGTGGCCACTTGTGGAAGAACTTGGTGGATCAACTGTATCATTGGGATATTCTGTTGCATCATTTTCTTTTGGACGGATCCTTGTTAGTCCACTGTTCGGTGGATGGAGTGTCACATATGGATACTCTAAAACATTACTATTCAGTTGTTCTATCTTATGGATTGGAACATTGTTATATGCACAAGCTCAAAATGTTGGTTCTGTGTCATTTTTAATCTTTGCACAGATCATTATGGGAATCGGATCAGGTACACTAGGTGTAACAAGAGCATTCGTTGCAGAAGTTACAGCCCAACGCAGTCGGACAACCTACATGGCATGGATAACTGCCGTCCAATATGCTGGTTTTACAGTAACACCTTTCATTGGTGCATTATTTAACAAAGTCCTTCAAGATACAGAATTTAAAGTTGGGTACGTACGTTTGTTCTTTTCCATTCATAGATAATACTCGTATATTATTCAAAAATGTACTATATATCTAACACATCAAACAATGTGATCCTCTCCCATATTCTTTTTCCTGTCACCACCAATACTAATACTAATACTTTGCGTTATGGGTTACAGCTTGTTCAGATTCAACATGTATACTGCTCCTGCCTACTTCATGAACATTGTTATCACAATCACAATTGTTATGATGCGACTTTTCTTTAAAGATCGGGTTCGGGTGCAAGCTCCTAAGAAGAATACAAAAAAATCGAACAAACGCATATCTATCGACGATGCTGCCAATCAAATCGTTTGTAGGTATGACTGTATACGATTGCTGCATCCTTGGTTGTATGTTGCTTAACGTGTCACCAAAGGCAGTATTAGTTCTTTCGAAACACTTGGAGTATCGATTGCAGAATCCCACTTTGATATGTCGTCCTCACGGGCTGGAATTATTGTTGCTAGTTGTGGTACGGTTGGTGTGATGTCGTTGCTGTCCATGGGACGTTTATCGAGATTCCTTTCCGACATTCAAATGATATGTGGTGGTATGTTTATCATGTCATGCGGAGTTTTAAGTTTGGCATTTTTAGAACAAGATCGGGTTAATCCATCGTGGAAATTTTGCACAGCAATCTTTTTGATTTATGCCATTGGATATCCCATCGGTCACACAGCGGTTATCGGTCTCTTTTCAAAAAGTGAGTATAGTATGATATTATTATTGGTAGTATTATAGTCGTAGTTGGAATTGTTCCGCTCGATATTTTATTTTTTCCAAGAGCTTGCCTTGCCGTGCCTTAATCCCATTTTCTCATCCCGTTTTCTCTCTTTTCTTTCCATTCTTCTCACTAATAAATAGTCGTCGGAAGGAGACCACAAGGAACCCTTTTGGGATGGTTTGCATCAGCAGGATCCCTAGCGAGGTTATGTTTTCCGATTATGTCTGGATATGTTGCTAGCTACTTTGGTATCTCCGCTCTATTTTACTTGTTAATCGGAGTGTTGTCTATATCAACCCTAATTACCTTGTACAATAGACAGACGCTGTTGTACCTTTCTCAATAGAAGATTGGTACTAGCAGACTTCGCCTAACACACACGCACACACACACACACACACAGATTTTGCCAATCAATGCCTAAGATTATATGTACACAACATGAATAAATAGTTAGCAAGTATACGCACAAGCAATCAAAGCAAAAAAAGGCAACACATCTTCGATATAGCAAATAACAATGCGACTCGATACTACAAACAGTAGTAGTGTTGTAACTTTAGAAATGAAATGACGCAGTTAGTAATACTATTACCAGCATTTTTTCTAGCAGTCTCAGCATAACGCCAGTATATAGTGAGCGACGATTATTGCGGTAACAGCATGCATGTGGTTCTTCAGAAATTACTACCAACAAGTTGTCTGTTCATCATCTCGTCTCGGCTGCTTTTTTTTCATCGCTTCCCGTCCGTTTCCACTATCGATGGATCTCTTTGCTTGCGCTTGCGCTTGCACTTGCACTTGCGACAGTCATCAAGTAAAATATGAACGCAAAATTTGACCCCATGACTACTTTTCTTTCGTAACCAATACTAATACAATATTTTCATCTATAGTATATAAAGACGTGATGTATAAGTCTGAGTTTGTACATATAATGTTCGTTTTTGTTTATGTAAATATGCATTTGTTAGATGAATGAGCATTGGCTTGACCTCTTCTGCGTTTCGTTTTGTTACCTTAATCCGTACATATGTAATGTTCTTTTCTGTTGATGTAAATATGCATTTATTAGATGAATGAGCATTGGCTTGACCTCTTTTGCGTTTCGTTTTGTTACCTGAATCTGTACATGTAATGTTCGTCTCTGTTGATGTAAATATGCATTTGTTAGATGAATGAGCATTGGCTTGACCTCTTTTGCGTTTCGCTTTGTTACCTTAAATGTGAGGATAAATTCCAATGTCGTTAAGTTTAAGCTTTGTGTGTTATAGTCTATGTTGAATATACCGTATAACTATAGCTCTTCAAATCTGTTCCTATAAATAATTCCTTCTTTCGTTTTGATGGTTTACAATCCCCTAGCCAATGCCATGCTGTTTAGTTCAATGTTCTTGTTCGTAATGACGGCGACGATGATAAAGAGGATGGTAGTTTCAACTTTCGTTGTTGAGTTACGTCCATACATTCTGAAACGCAATTGATTTCCAATGAATAGCAGACGATGGGGGTGTCCGGTATAAGCTCCGGATGACAACATTTTGGAATGGTAGCCTTATCGTCCTCCGAAAGGACGTCATGACTAAGCTCATCCACAACACAAATTTCGAGGTAGGCCTTAGGAGACATTATATTGCACGTAATGGTGACGGTATCATAAAGACCCTCCTCGACATTGTCTGTTTCGAAACAATTTCGATCAAACAGAGAATCTTTGTAGGAGGCATAAATTTGATCGATTGCCGTGGTCGACGTCCACGCTTGATTCAGCTTGACTGTAACAGTTTTGGTATCTTGGCTAACTATCTCGACAGCTTTGTCGACAGGGAATTGCGTAGATCCAATCTTGCGTAAGAGAGTAACATCTTCTGGACATGGTGCGATTCCTGTGGGTGCTCCGGTCGAGGTAGCTTCGGATGGAATTTCAGTAGCAGGATCAATAGGCTCCTCACATAACGAAACACACGGCAAAGTCAAATAATGTCCGACGTAATCCATATTGGTTGCCGAACAAGACTCGCATCCTTCGACATCAAAGCCATCTAAATATCCAGCAAAAAAATAAACACCAATATCAGTGAACCCATGTAAGCAGTTGGCAGTATATTCTTGAGTAAAACCAAATTTGACAAGACCACCATCGGATGGTGCATTCATATTACAAAATTCTTCTCCATCGTCTCCACCATCATAGTGAACGGCGATCATAGGTGTACCTTCCTTGAACCAGATTTGACTCACGGTAAATGTAATGGAATCACTTCCTTGAGAGGTGATTTGAATTGCATCCTCAGCATAAGGATATTCATCAACATTACCAATCGTCTCTTTCCAAATTGGTTCTGGTGGAATTTCGACGCAATCACCTTCTGTATGAAAGTCAGAGTGATGATGTGTTGAAGAATCAGAATTGAATTCAGAGTGATGATGTGTAGAGGATTCAGAATTGAATTCAGAGTGTTGAGATGTTGAAACACTGGATGGTGCATGCGTGGATCCTTCTATGCCTGTGTCACCAACCGGGTTTACCTCGTAAATCGAACCCCTGGAAATTAAATGTGATAAAAATGGAATTAGAAAGAGAAAAGTTCAAAGCGAACACACACAGGCACGCACACAATATGCGTGTGTGTATGTGAGAGAGAGAGAGAGAGAGAGAGAGAGAGAGACTTACATGTCGGCACCACCCAAGGACATACCCATCATCATAGCTGGTCCGGTACAATGCTTATCACCATCATTTCCCACCCTTTCCTTGCAGTTGGCGTCTTCCATAGGTCCTATACTTTCGGATGTGGTGTAGCATTGGCAATGGACATCGTTGGTCATAGGGCACTCAAATCCAAAATATGAATAACCTTCATCTCTGCACGCGTTGTGGCATATATCAGGGTTAAACTGATCACCATCATACTCAGTATTAGGTGGCCTAAAAGCATAACCGGCTAACATATAATGAAAATAAAAAATAGAATGAGTAAAACGAAAACGATAATGACAGTACGAAAACGATACGGTTTGGACTTTGGAACAAAAAAACGAGACGATAATATTAGTATTGGATACTTACTATTGTAATACGAGGTGCATCCGTGTTGTACATACTTGCTTACCAGACCTCTCGCACTGCTATTTCGTAGCGGAGTCTTCTTTTCTATTGCAGCAGCAGTGGTTGTCGTGCCGACAAAGATTATAGTAGTTACGAAAACAACAACAGCTGTTGTGTAACGCATCATCGTCATCGCCATCATAAACTTTGTTTTGCCTGTTGTTAGTTCTTAGCTGTTATTTGTTATCCCCGTCGAAGAGTGAATAGTTTTATGATGTGAGATATGAGAATGCACTTGTCAACGATGGTCTGTACTAGTAACATTTTTTCCGCAAATGTGTATCTTATACCTGTACTTGTGGCGTGTTTGTTTAACGATGCACAGCCATACAAAACACGGACAAATAAATTGTTTTGGGAGGCATAGTATATTAATAATGTCAATAATTTCCTGTGGAATAAGCCTATGGACATTTAATAGTCTTGCGTACTAAGCCTATTAACATTTAATAGATTTATTAGCAATAATTGTTGTAACTGGAAGATGTGTCTTTTAAAAATCCGAAGGGAAGCTAAGATAAGAAAGGATAATATTTAATATGGTCGGATTCGTAGGACGATTCAAATGTGCATTGCTGTAGGGGAGGAGACACAGAAGACTCTTTGCAAAAAGTTATAAGTAAAATAATGGATCAAGATGTACAATTATGGCATGACTTATTATGGTGCTCCTGGGGGAATTGGAATTGTCTAAATGCGGATATCATGTGATTCATTATGACTTTGATGCTAACGCAGAGAGACTATCATGTTAAATAATGAGCACAGAGAAGAGATACCAATCAATGCAAAGCTAGGATATTACAAGTCTCCAAAGGGACCTGTGTTACAAACTCCGGACACGTGAAGAAAGTAGCAGTGGAAAGAGTTGACGCGATAGTAAAATGCGGAGGAACAAGAGCAGAGACACGGATGTTAGTACAATCAGTATGGTAACCGGCAATTGAATACACCTCGCCTCAGTCTTTCTTATCAGGAAAACTGCTCAATTCAATCAAAACAGCTAGCATGCCAAAACTATATGCAGCTTGTTGTTGTAACTGCAACACATCAAGTGTCAGTTCTAGCAGGACCAGCAGAGCTATTGGGAGGTGAATTCACACTACTGAAAGTAATAGCTGGAACAGGATGTGTCCTTAAATTCCCTAAAAATTGCAGAACACCTACTGCCTACTGAGGGTATAGGAAAAGCTTTAGAAATTGTACTTGCATGGACAACATACCAAGGAGGAATAACAATACCAATACTAGAACAAACCGGCATAAAATATCAAAAACATCGATGGAAGTGTAATACCAGCAATGATAAAAGTACCTACACAAGATAGGTGGTTCCATCAAATTGCATGAAGCAATAATACGACCAAAACATTGGCATAACAATGGGAAAATTATGGAAAGAGCAATAAGCCATGAACCTCACAAAGATTCAATGAAAAAGTATCAATAGTGTCAGGATGTATTTCTTAGGTATAAACTATCTATCTGAGCAAAACATGCAGCATCAAAGGCTATGTACTTGTACCTGGAATAGAAAATAACATCCACAACAAAGAATAATACCATAATACACATCTACAAAAGCCAAAACAAAACAAGGCACTCAAAGCTGTGAACCTTTGGAAAAGAGTTATACAATTGTTTACAACAGGCAGTAAGGAACTGAAAAAAGCATCTAGGATAATGGACACAAAAACACAGTAATTCAGGAACATGGGAATCTTACAGAATAGCAGATAGCAACCATGTATACAATCTATGCACCGGCAAAAATAACAACAAACACTGGGAGAAATGCACACTCCATGGAACAAAACTGCGACTACAAGAAGACAATATTGATGTAGGAGATTCCAAATCTGAGGATGGCACTCCAATTCAAATCAGAACCTTTTCAAATAATGGAAGACTGTATGGAGATATGACAGCAGTGATAGTAGACGTGCACTTCTACACTACTGATAATGGACAACCAAATCTGTACAAAGTGCTAGCAGATCATGACAAATACGACGGCATGAGCTTCGGCTATACCCTAGCCACACCTGATGGAAAAAGAATAGTAGGTAGGATCAAAAGGCCCATGTAATGGCAGATGCAACTCACTATGAGCAGAAGCAGTAGGGATATTACCAGTAACAATGTTCCTCTCCATACTATGCCAGTATTTGAACGTACCGTACTCAATGTATAATATGCATATCTGACAACGCCAAAACACCTCGAAGTAATATGCGCACTGTAGTAGTAGTAAGATAGATCTGGTACGCATCTTGTGGAAGCAAATTTTTGTGTATCATCATGCATTGTATAGAAGGAAAGAAGTGACAACTTCCAAAGCACAGATAGGATAGGTGCTTCTGCATTTTATTGTTAATCACCTGAAAATATTAGATGAGATGTTGATCATCGTTCATTGAATATGATACTACTAAACTATAATGAAAAATGATTTGATTTGATTTGTTCCTTCTAATTTTGAAATTATGGTAACTATAGCTAGCTTAGTCCTTGGATTAAAGTAAGATGTACAACTAAGTAAGTATCCTTGTACCACAAAACCAAGTGGATGAACATCATAACATCTATGAGGTCCCATCGTAACTATAAGCAGACAAGGGTACCTTACGATACATACGTGCATATCATACCTCGCTGCCACGTGAAACGACATTCTTTAATGAGGGATGCTAATGCTGTCGTGAAGAAAGAAAGCAAAAAGCGAGTGTGATTGGTTCATTCGTCACACATCATTCGATGGATTGATGATATTCATTGTTATCGTGATCAGCCACACGATTTTGAAAAATTCACCATCTCCGCGAATAACAACTAACTGTTTCCGATAACAACGACAAGATATCAGAAAGATTTCTACTAGTACTAGTAGTAGACAATCCAGACGAACAGTTATTCCCAATCGAGGAGTAGGAGACGATAGCAAACAGCATAGAACGACAACAACAATGGGTTTTACGCCACGTCGTCGTCGTCGTCGTCGTCGTCAGCGTCATCGTTGAAGATGGTTGTGATTGCTATTTAGCGTTTGTTTGGTGTTTTACAGAGGATTCTGGGATGATTTGTTACAGAATCATTTCAGACAAGAACTTCGATTACTACTTCGACCACCACAAAAAACAACGACCACTAATAAGGACATTTTTTAATGCCAGAACGAAGGGTAGTACAACTAGATCGATCACAACATGATCCACTCTATTTATTCGGAAGGAATAAGGAGGGGGACCAACAACAACAACAACAACGAAAATGGCAACGAGAATACTACGGAAAAAAAGAAGAAGAAGTCCTTGCCATCGATTCCATTTTTCGGTCGGTTAAAGAACCTAACGTCGAAAAACGTGGAGAAAGAAGATGCACCGGTTTCAAATCCACCAGCGACGGTAACAGCTACAGCTACCGCCACAGAAGATGAACCGGTTTCAAAACCACCAGCGACAGTAACAGCTACAGCTACTCCACCCAAAGACAATAAAATAATAATAACAATAACGTTATTAAGACAGAGAAGAAGGAACCACCATCACCTAAGGATTATCTTGCTATGGCGGAACGGGCACGATTGGAAGCGGAAAAATTAGACGCTGAATTGACATTGTCAAAAATCGAGAAACTCGAAAAGAAATTGTTGAAGTCGAAAGTAGTACAAGATGTAAATCG
This sequence comes from Fragilariopsis cylindrus CCMP1102, assembly GCA_900095095.1. NCBI lineage: Eukaryota > Bacillariophyta > Bacillariophyceae > Bacillariales > Bacillariaceae > Fragilariopsis > Fragilariopsis cylindrus. The sequence goes on from FMBT01000839.1 coordinate 8,037, forward strand.
AATTCTGCTGCTGACAACAAAATTACTGTGGATGATTTACAGTATCAATTAGATGCATTACAAGCGAAACTACGGGGTGAACCAGCTCCGATCAAGACCGTTACTACTTCAAGTACTGCTACAACAACAACAACACAAGCAAGTTCATCATCTTCAAAAAATAAATTCATCAATGTAGATATTGATGACACGAAGGTGATCGAGGTTGCTACTCAACTTGCAGCACTTGACGATGGTGATTATAACATACAAACAGAAAAGGATCTTGAAAAAATTCCGAACTTTTTACTAAAAATATTAGCAGCATTTGTTGGGATGGATGCTGTTGGGATCGATAAGAAGGAATTTTTAAAACGTTGGAATATGACCAGGAATCTTGATTATAGCTTCTTTACAAATAAAACGGAACCATTATTTACACCAATGGACATCGATAGGAAAAAGTGTGAAATACTCGATAGTGGTAATACCACGGATTTATATTTCACTAATGATAATATGATCGTCGTGACGAAAACGATGTTAAAAAAGGCGGATGGGAACGCTACCCAACTGGCATTGTATGCATTAGAATGTGATTATTATTTAGAAATGGGTGGAAATATTCTAACGAGTGTCCCCATTGAAGAAATAACACCCGACTTTATGAAGAATTTGTTTGTAAATGAATCCTATTTTGGGTCGATGTATCCGAAATGTGTAACGTCACGAGGAGAAAATGCGGGCGACGATTATGTATCAGAAGAACCAACGTCGGCACAAATTGATGTATTAACGAAAACAATTTTACCTGCTATAAATTTTCGTCATCTGCAAAACCATCGAAGGTACCCGGCGGGTGGGCGATATCTGGAAATCATAAATTCGATAATGGGGATGAATTACTTGATGCGATCGATAAAGAGATATCTAAAACGAGACCGAATCTGATGGACCAAATTACGGTACTGTACACACCAAGTTACGGACCCATGACTAATTCTTCAATTGGTGGTGAAAGTTTAGACTCGTTATCGATTGGTAATATGCTAGAAGAAGAAACACTTGAATTGTTTGCAGGATCGGAACCGATTTTATACATCACTGGTCCAAACATAGTACGTAAATCGAATCGACTCGGGTTGACGTTAACGAGTATTGCGGGAATAGCAACTTCGTGGTATTTGAGTGTGTACCCATTTTTACTGAACGATCAAATTGCAAGCAGAGTCGATGCTGATATGAAATTAGTCGAAGCGAATTTACAGCCCGATTTGTCATATTTAACACAATATTCCATTCCAGTATTCTTAACTTTTATTGGGCTGCAGTTAATTCACGAGGCTGCCATCAATTGGTTGCAATTTCTAAGGGTGTTAAGTTATCCGTTCCGGTGTTCGTCCCATCCTTCATTACGGGCATAACGAGCTCTGTAACGACATTCAAAACCTTACCAAAAAAACAAAAATGATATGTTTGATATTTCAGCTGCTGGACCACTAGCTGGTATCGTTGCAAGTTGTATCGCACTTGTTATCGGCGCAAATTAACCTTGATTAGTGATCCTTCTACGCTACCCGCATTACCGTTAGATATTCTCCGTCAAAGCACGTTAGGTGGAGCGATCATTGATAACATTATTTCAGGATCGTTGTTTATTCCGGAAGGTGCCCCCTCCACAGGAATTAATATTCCATTGCACCCAGTCGCAATTGCTGGATACACCAGTCTTCTTGTGAATGCATTGGCTTTGTTACCAATCGGAAGTAAGATACTTAAGCTTGATTGTTCTGTTCTGATCTGATCTGCTATGTTTTCCAGTTTGATTGATGCATGAATGAACTTTTAATTACTATCGTACAATATGTATGTTTTGCATTATACTTACTAGTATTTATTCCCGTCGTTTCTTTCTTTTTCTTCTTTATCAGCTACGGATGGTGGAAGGCTCACATTGGCACTGTTCGATCGCGCCGAGAAGATGTCTATCGGAACATTGACGCTTGCGGTCCTACTTTATTCTGGTTTGTTTGGATCTGATATGTTTCTGTTTTATTTCTCCTTCTGTCTTGCCTTTCAAACTGGAAATGAAGTACCGGCAAGAAACGAAATGGATTCCGTGGACTTTTCTCGTGTGATTGTCGCCATCATTTGTTACGGGTTGGCCATTTTAACTCTCGTCCCAGTTCAATCATAACCGATTTAATCTGATAACGCCAGTGAATAACTTATAATATTTGTACTTCCACTAGTGAAACATAATGGTGATAAGTAACAACAACAAAAGCTACGATCGTTAAGCTACAAAAGCAAATCCATGAAAAGAGCTAAATTCTACACGTATATAGATATATCTAAAAAGTAGTAGGTAATGGATAATAGATGATATAATAATTGGATATAAGATAAAAGTTTCCTTATCTTACAATATGTTATGGAAGGATATTAATGCTACACATCGAATATATTATTATTATTATTGTTATTTTACTCATGATCCCAGATTACAACACATCGTGTTTCAACACTTTCCCTGTCATCGTCAGGGCGGGCAGTCATATCAAGTAATGAACAATGCAAGGTCATAGTTGCTAGATCTGTATCTTCATTCGAACCCCTTGCTAAGCCAGCTGTTTGTCC
>FMBT01000838.1:0-10823 GCA_900095095.1 Fragilariopsis cylindrus CCMP1102
ACGAAGAATTTAATGATGAAAGAGATCACAAGTTGTTGATAGAAGCCTTATCGAACGCAACACGTGTGGTTGAAAATGAAAGCTTCGACCCTAACGATGACAAAAATGGCGACAACGATGATGACCAGCAGCAAGACAAACACCAACATCGATATCATCCGACCGGTATTGATCTACGAACTGAATTAGAAAAGCGATGGAATGATCTTATCGTAGCTACTACAACCACAGATGCAACGAAAGTAAAAGCTGTCTCATCATCAGAATTAGAGGTAGATGGCACGAAATATAATTCTTCATCATCATCTTCGTCGTCGTCGTCGTTTTGGTTTCAAAAGTTATACGATCAACACAACGAATCTGGACGGTATTATCACACCATGGTTCATTTATGGGAAATGTTTCAATTATTGGACATACTATCATCGTCTATATCATCATCTACATCATTATCATCTACAACACCTGCTTCTTCTTCTTATTATTACATTCCAATGGCATGGGCGATATTTTTTCATGATGTAGTATACGATCCAAAATCGAATCAAAATGAAAAGAATAGTGCGAAATTATTTCATGAATTTTATAATACTTATTATCGTAACGAGGAGGAACAAGATCAAAGAAATAACATGAGGATGAGGATGATGAACGACGTAACATTCGAGACTATATCAACAATGATTATTGCTACTGAAAAGCATGAAGTTATACCGGTACTTCCTCGTACACAACAACAACAACAACGCCTGTTGTCAACAACGACAGAAAAACCATCAGGAGATGACAAAGACGACGACGACGATGAAATTGAATATATCCTTCAAATGCAACGATACTTTTTAGATATTGATATGACTGTTTTAGGGAAACATCAAAATGCCTATTTACAATATGCTTCATTGATACGAAAAGAATTTGCATTCGTTCCACGGGATGTATACTGTACAAAACGTGCTGAAATTCTTGAAACATTTCTGGGGGATGGTAGTAGTCCTGGTAGTAGCAGTAGCAGCAAGAAAAACAAGAAATATATTTATCTAACAAAGACATTTCGAGAAGCCTTTGAAGAACGAGCCAGAACAAATTTAAGGGAAGAAATCAATCTACTACGAAAGAATATCATTCCAGGAGAAAGGGAATAAAAAAAAAGAGTGATGGTTTTCTTTTAAAAATACTGTTTTTGGTCTATTATTGTTGTAAATAAATAATCACCAGAAAACACCATGATTGAACTACAGAAAGATATTATACATCGTCAATTCACAGATTCAAAAAATTAAAGTCATCATCCCCCAAAAATGAAACATGATTCCGACTATTGTTTGATTTATTGATTGATTGATTCAGACGCAGGGTTATGTACATGTGTGCGGGAAAAATGAGGAATCGTAACTTATTTTTCTTCTTCTTTTCTTACTCTCCAAAGAAATAACGTTCCGAAGAATCAGTTTCTCCTCCTACGGGAGAAGGGGAAAAGGAGGCAGCCTTTTGACTATATCCATCATTTACGCGCTGTTGTTCATCGACGCCGTCATAAGGACGATGCTGCTGCTGCTGCTGCGGGTCAGGATGGAAAGTATGATCGGGTTGCTGGAGTTGCAACTGCAATTTTTGTTGCTGGTGCTGTTCGAAACCTCCTCCTTGATTTAGTTGCTGTTGGTCGTTAAAACCAGCATCCATGAAACTTGTTGGTTCTCCCCACATTTGACTGTTTGGATTGTGTTGACGATTGCGAGCCTCTTTGGCAGCAGCATGGACCGGACTGGTATATGGACTTGCGACGAAGTGACTAAGCTCTCCTTCCGAAAAAGGGTCGGCCGGACTAGATGATACATGTTGAGCATGGACCGTACCGTTATATGGACTTGCGACGAAGTGACGAAGCTCTCCTTCCGAAAAAGGATCGGCCGGACTACCAAAGCTATTGGTGTACGTCTCAGATGATACTTGTCGAGATCCTCGAGCACTATTGTTGACAGTAGCTTGAGTGTCAAACTGCTGCTGCTGCTGCTGCTGCTGCTGCTGGAACTGGTATTGTTTTTCTTGCTGAGGACGGGATCGTTTTCGTTTCGGATTATTTGACGACGACGTATTCCTGTTGCTGCTACTGCTGTGACCGACAAAGCGACCTGTTGAATTATCATTATTAATCGACGAAGAAGATGTTGACGACACCGACGACGATGACGGGGTTCTTCTATGCTTTCGAGATCTTAAGGGAGTCGCGGACGTTCTTCGGGATAGTTTTGTGGGAGATGGTACTTTCGAAACACGATCCATAAAATCAAAATTCTTGCTCCTTGACGACGACGCGACGGCTGCATCTATTCCCAAGGACGGCTTTTCACTATGACGGCTTCTATCTCGACGACGTTTCGCTCGCTTTTCTGCACGTCTCCCGCTAATCTTGTTATTGTTCGGACTTCCCTCAGCCATATCGAACATTTCGTATGGTCTTCCACCCGCGTGCCATTGACCGTCGTTACCGTAGACAGGTTGCCGTTGTTGATGTCCAATATTTCCGGTCGATGGCCCTACTGAACGCAATTGTTGTCCATAATAAGGATCTACTGAAGCTGCAGAGGCAGCGTGAGGAGGATATTCGACGCTGGTGCCGTCGTAATAAGCGGGATATCCAGCAGTAGTAGCTACACTCGGGTAATAAGTAGCTTGTGGGGGAGCAATGGGATAAGAACCGGCCGGCGGCTGTTGGTACGGGTTCAATCGAGGATCTTGGGTGTAGTGCATTGTTGAAGGATGAAAACTAGTAGGACCATATCCGGGAGGAGCACCTCCTGGTGCTAGAGCAGCAGCAGGCGGTCCACCACCGTAAAACGATTGAGGTGCATGTGGATGTGCATGGGAATAAGGTTGAGGAGGAAATCCTGACGGAACCGGTGGCAACGATGGATGAGAAGAACCGACACCCAAACCGAAAGGGGGTCTTCGCCGGTTGGTGGCAGTAGCTGTCGAATCTTGATCTTTGCTATGAGAATGAGCAATTGCCAATGATCTCTTGTCGTCTTTACCATCCATTCCTACATCACCACAATCATCGTCATCATCGGAATATCCATCGTCAGATGACATTATCGACGATGCAACGGAATCTTCGTCTTTGATTCCCTTAGCATCACGTGATAAAGGTTTGATCCCATGACGAGACTTTAACAGCGCGTCTGTCATGTTGTCTAGAAGACTCTTCACTTGTAACAATGACGATCCTACTGAAGTTCGTTTTTCTTCTTCTGTCATGATCGGGAATTCTTGTAACTTGGCAGCCTTGTATTGTAACTGATCCGGACCGTAATCGGTACTGAAGTTATTCATAACGGAATAGGATAATAATGCAGCTGCTCTTCCACCCAACAATTTGCTTGGTTTCTTTCCGTCCAATGCTGCCGTCAAGACGGCCTTGGGTATAGGTTCCTTGGTAGTGTTCTGCTGTTGGTCCTTGTTGTCTATGTTATTAGATTGATCTTGATCTTGATCGGGTGTTGGTGATGATGATAACTTCTTCTGGGTGGTTACGAGATCTATCTTGACTTGTTCGGTCGATTTGAAGAATGCATCATAATCCTTCAAGAATTCATTACGACTTCTTTCTTTCGTTTGACGATACTTTTGCAAATGACTCTTGGTGCGTTCTCGGGTAATATATCTTGGTTGTTTCCTCATATTTTCCATAATAATAGACGGTGAACAATTCTTCATACCGATTTCGAATATTGCAGTTACAAATGCCTTATGTTGGTCTGACGTCCACGATGGCTGTGGTTCTTTCAACAGCATTGTAACAGCGTCGGCAGTAGTGGTGTCCCCCGTTGCTGATGATGCTTCTTTCTTGATAGTTTCATTTTCATCCTTGTTGGCGATGTTGTTGCCATCGCAATCATCATCATCATCATCATCATCATCAGATTGATCAAGCCGTAATATCCCATCCTCGCCGCATTCAAGGCCGACGGATTGTAACATGTGAATCGATGGTTGCTGTTGACGATTCTTATCATCGTTGTTGCTGCTTTGATGGTTGCGTGTGTGAGTAACATTGTTGTTGACGTCACTACCGCCGCTGAAGTTCCTACTATGCTTATATTTTCTATTACTGCTGCTGATTGTCAATGATCCGTCTCTATGTAATCGAGGAGGAACATAATGATTACTCATTGAAGCAGTAACGATGGTGGGTTGCTGTTGATGAGACCTTGGCATTGATGCCGTTATAGCGGAAGAAGTAGCGACGCTGTCACAGGCAGTTTCGGTTTGAGCTGTCTTAGTATTATGTGCAGTAGTTGGAATAGCTATAGCCGTGGCTGCTCGAAGATGAGAGTTTGCGGCTATATCGGCTATGGCATCGTATGGATCACCATCATCATCATTTAGCATAGTACTCATTATAGTTGATGGTAATTTTGTCTCGTCGTTGTTGTTACTATTATTGTTCTTATTATCCCCGATAGTTATGTGCGTTTTGCCCTTAGCACATTCATCAGTGTGCTTTTCAACGCTGTTGTTATCTTCTACCTTTATCAGTCGCACTGAATGATTTGAATCATCCGTCATCTCATCCAGCTTCCTCCTCCTCCTTGTGACACCCCCACCACTGATACTGACTACTAACACTAGATTGGATGGTTCGTAATTAGACCTGTTCTCCTTCATGAATGTTGTCTTTGCGTTTTGACAAAGGGCCTCAGGTATGTTGTGATTTTGGGGGAGCGGGTGCGTCTAACGAATATCAATGATATAAATTGTACGTAACAGCGCAGCGATTGTTTGTATCAAGTCGGATGTCTAATAACGACATGTTATACACCTATAGTGTTGATCGCACGACAAATTTATCAATTAATGATGTGCTCTACCGAATAGAAATGACACAAATTGCACGTAACAGCGATTGTTTGACTGTTTGTTTCTTACAATTCGGATGTTCATTAATGAGATACATGCCACCTGACGTAGTGTTGATCGCACGACATTTTTCAATTAATGATCAGGAGAAAAGAATAAAGAGAAAGGCTCTTTCTGGAAACACGGAATTCGTGCTAGAAAAACGAATTAAAAGAAGGAACACGTGCTAAATAAAAAATATTGTTTAAACGGTATGTTGTAGCGTGCTGTAAGTGCTTACAAGCAAAATGGAAGTACTGTCCTTCGTTGAATTGAACCTTTATCAATAATAATTTACTTGAGGCGTATTAATCTGTGGTCAGAATGTCAAAATATATATGCCAAGTACTGCAACAAAATGAAGTAAAGTACGTAGTAATCGTCTCATTTTGTTAAGTCGAAGCAAAATAATTAAACCTATGTAATTATTTTATTTACTGTCATCGTTTTCCTCCAATCATTTTCGCTCGCGACTAGAAAGCGGATGATGCAAAACGCGTGCTGAGAACGCGCACGAATCAAGCTACATGAGCCTTTCATCAACTCTACGGTAGACTTATAAATTTCCTCTTACCGTACCGTACTTGTACTTATTCTGCAACAACACAAGTTCTATAAATTCTTCAGAATCTTCACGACTACCGTTATTCTTGGAAACATACTGTATACAAGGAGAACATGCACGGGTTCAAAAAAATACAAAATGCCTGAACATAACAATGAGATCGCCTTTTAAAAAAATGCTAACGGACAGAAATTATTGTTTAAGTATTCAAAAGAGTTATGAGACGCAATAAGCTGTATACAGGTAGTATCTTACAGTACAGTTGCTGATCTTGTTTTCAGACAAAAATCGCCCTCTTTTAGTAAAATAATTTATTAAGGCGATGCATATTTTACCTCAGCCCCTATATATATGAAGTGGGGCGAAGCGTTGACTTGAAGTTCATACGCAAATTATTATACGGGACTGTAATTATCACGACTGGAGAACATCTCCAGTCCCGTACAATCAATGACTGAAAATTACTTTGAGACACGAATGAGTCAGTCGCGTTTTAATTTTTCAAATGATGATGGATTCAGGATGTGGTGTTTGTCATATCTACTGTGTTACCGTATTGTACTGCTGAACATATTTTATTATTAAGTACAATATGTCAAGTCGGCGTAAGGTAATGTGATGTACAGTACATTTAATGGTATGAGAGCACAAGTGTTACAAGCTTACAAGCACCCAAGCACACGAAGCATTAGGAATTACAATACACCGAAGATAACATTGAACCTAACTCCGCAATAACAAGAAGATGACAGCAAGAATAATAGTAAAAGCATGGGGAATGAGTTCACTACTCATAATCAGTTACTTACTAGCAGTGACGACAGTTTCGGTAGTGTCGGCATTTTCGTCAACGAAAACGATGAAGTTTGAACGACATCGACCATCATTTCTTCTGAAACGACGCGACAGCGGCTGCTTGCTCAGTTCTACGATGGGTAGCGATGACGATCTCCTTGAAACGATCCGTTCAATGCGTGTAAAAGAATTGAAAATGGAACTCACAGAAAGAAAAATTTCAATATCTGATGTGTTTGATAAAGAAGAGCTAGTGAAAAGATTATTCGATTCTAGATTAGCGTCGCCGACAACAATTATTCAACAACAAAACGATAATGATGATGATGATAATAGGGACATAATTCGTGCTGATATTTCATTTGCATCTGTTGAAACTGGACGATCAATCCCAGGAACATCATTAAATTCAGGTGAAACGATTCGAATTGATGCTAAAGGAACACCATACCCAACAATAACAATTCACGTTTTGGATAATGATCAAGGAGGAGGAAAAGGATTTGATTTAACTCTTCTTTTGGATACTGCCTGTTCAGGGTTTGTTCTACGTCCCTCGACTGTACAAAAATACAACATGAATTCCTATTCAAGTAGTGCCTCAACAATGATTGGTGCTGGTGGTACGGCAGGTTCCATCGCTGGTGGATTGACCCAAATTAATTCGTTTACAATATCTGGCGATTCCAAATCCAATGTCATAACTTATAATTATAATGGACGACAGCAACCATTTCCGGTGGCTGTTCAAGATATTGGTGCATTACCAACTTCATTGGATGGGATTATTGGACTATCATTTATGAATCAATTTGCATGTACAGAAATTGATATTGACAATTCGAAGGTCACATTCTACAAAAAAGAACCACCATCACATGTATCAAAGCAGAACGATGATTCTTCTTCTTCTCTTCATCATCATCTTGACATTATTGCAGAGGGGAATTTATCACCAACACGATTAGGGATATGGACGGTTGATACTATGGTAGATGGACGTGGTCCAATTAAGATGTTAGTTGATACCGGTGCAACATCAACATTTATTAATTGGAAGGGAGTGGAAAAAGGATTGGACCTATCAAGAAATTCTTTTCTTGTAAAAGAATTGAATCAACGTACGGGTGCTATGGGATCTGATAATATCGCAATGGATTTAACACATCGTATCGATGTTGAAAATAACATAAACTTTGTCAATAGGGATAGAAGAGGAGAAGGAGGACAACAATATGATGGTCTGTGCTCGTCGACATCAATGACCACACAACAACAACAACAATCGTCATTATTATCTATTGATATCTGCGATATTGCTATACTTGATTCACCACAATTATCATCAGATCGTGTTGTTGGGATACTTGGTATGGATTTTTTCTTAAAATGTTCAATGATACGTATGAATTTCAATGGTGTATTTCCCAAGATAACGTTATTCAAGAAAAATAATAAAATCAGCAACAACAAGAAGACAAACAATACTCGAACAACACCAACACCAACATCAGCAGAAGAAGAAGATGATGAAGAAGAAGAAACAGCAACAACAACAGATACAGATACAGTAGTGGCAACAAAGGAGAAGGAAAATATTACTAAAAAACGAAAGAAACGACCAGACTAATTCTAGCAAAAAAGTCGTATTGAATTTCGAAGATAACGAGGGGATTAATCATTCTTTAGTTTCTCGCTTCTTTCGTAGTATCATTTTTATCTGAACCATTGTGATTCGCGGTATTAGAAGCTGGACCTTCTTTAGCGAGTGCCTCGTTAGCTGTTGTTTCTATTACATTTTCTATTCTGATATCATCTTTCGTATTTTTTTGACCAGGCGAACCATTCGTATCATGTTGATGATGCTCATTTGAATCGTGTTTATGATTCGAATGCTGCTGCTGATTATTATTTCCATGGGTATTCGGAAAGCGTTGTTGCTGTTGTTGTTGTTGCTGATGATGATGGTAGCTCTCATTATGTAGATTGATATGTAATGGTGTTGCTACAGGTTCTGCACGGATGTATTCATTTTTCTCAACGTGTTGCTGTTTATAATGTTGTCCAAAGGCGCGTAAGTAATGATGATTATTAGGAGCTACAGCCTGCACACGTTGTACTCGAGTAATACGATATTCTGATGCTTCGACATGATGACTTCTACTCGTAAGGAGACTACGAAGAATGATTGTGACGATAATGATCTGAAGAACGGAAAGCATTTGACTCATGATGTGCCAGTAAGTGAGGGATGTGATGTATGCTGCTTTGTGTTTTATTCAGAATACATGAATAAGAAATTATGAGAGAGATGTAACAAGTGACCAACGAGATTTCTTACAAAACGGCGATCGTGTGAGTGAGGGGAACTGTGATCGCGTTTTTATGAAAGAATGTTCGTGACTCACTCGAGGGCATATCAAAAATGTCGTTTAGTCCCTAACCATGTGTGACTAAACGAAGCAAAGGAAGCAAGCATGAATCAATCAATCGAATCCTTGAGAAACCGTATAGCCTATGTGCTACAGTATTATCTAGCCTAACTCTATATGATTTTAACAGCCTTGAAAAAAGGCGTAAAAGGCCTATATCGCGTGAAGTGGCTTTTTAATTGGTTCGAAAAAGATCGCAATCGTCAGTTCCAAATAAAAGAACATTCTTCTTTTAAAAGAAAGGAAGATTTATTTGCACACATCTTTAATACCGGTAGTTTCGCTTTTTTAACTGAGAAGTATGTACTCCTTGTACCGTACTAAAAGTCTTTCGATATTTGATGGAGTTAGTTAACGGTAACGGTACTGTATGGGTTGCTCGATCAGCTCGACATCGGCATCCTTGCCGTTTCCGTAGTAAATACTGTTTAGCGAGCTCTTCTCCTAATTTTAGGAACTCATCTGTTCCTCATCTGAAATATAACGTAACTACTCCGTAAATTATTAGCTCACAATTTAACATAAACTTAACTTTCTATAACACGTACTTATTACCATATTACATGGCCAACATTTAAAATGACGGAGAAAGATATAGTATACCCAGTAGCTGAAGCAATGTCGGCGGCTTCGGAACCGATCGTGATGGCTGCACAAGCACAACCGGTTCCACCTCAAGCTGAAGCTCAAACATCTTACTATGTTCATGTACCGGAGGGATGCGGTCCATTCGACTTTATTAGAGTACCTCTGGCAGGCAAATAATTGTATGATGCTCACGTACCGGATGGTTTTATACCGAAGGGATGATCTTTCAGGTTGCAGTACCATCACCAGGCCAACACCAGCAACATCATCAACAGCTTATTCCTCCAATGGTGTTGTCACTCCCCACCTCAAGGACACGTAGGACTACTAGTAGTTTAGAATAAACGTCCTGCCAATTACATTGGTCCCGTTGCTAACATGCATATGAAAATGGATAAACGTCCAATTGTTACACCAGGAATGGAACATCGTACAATAGCAATACAATTGATCGACCGTGGTTGTTGTAAGCCAGGATTTTATGGTGAATATCAACCGGGTAAATTAAATATGTCCTCAGATGAATTTTATGATGCAATTGAACGGTATGAAAAAGTTTTATCATGCTGCTGCCCTTGTACAAACCCTAGACGATCTAAGATGGTTATTTCACAAAAGTAACCTATATATAATGGTATCAATATAGCATTGTAAGTCGTAGGCTAGCATGTCAATATCTACGTGCCACGGTATCTTCCTCCATTTTTGATAGTCCGGATTTTCGCACTGTGCCCAATTAGAAACAGCCTGTGCAGGACGGCCATGATTAATACTAGACAAAAGGCCTTCCGAGACATCCTTTTCAGTAGTTGTAGAATTCGTTCCCAATTGCTGCAATAAGTCCACTATACTGAAATCGTCTCCAGTTACAAGAAAGTCCAAAATAGGAGACCCTATTGGGAGCCATAGTTTAAAAGCATTTTTTGATGAGCTTATCATCGTCTTTATCAACGAAGCCCCTGCGCAATTCGTCTAGCCAAGGGTTGCCCCTCTTGTACGAGTCTTTCAACCATTCAACTAGTCTGGGAACGAAGAAGTCAAAATGATAACTAGTCGTAGCGGTGGCAGAATTGCTCATTCTTGTAAAAATAAAGAATATGTTAAATTTATTTATTTATTAAGGATATGAATGAATCCGGTACTATCTAATACTTCCGGATTAGGAACTTTTTCAATTCTATCAATAATTTTCCAACCATAATATGGATCTAATGCTTTATCGGTCGTTATTACTATACATCCATTTTGACACAATTCACTCAATGGTTGTGACCATTCTTTTCCATCTAATAGTAATGCACAAACATCCGGATCAGGATTGAATTGTGTTGCGGTGAATGCAGTCGAATACATAAAGATTAGATCCGCTTCATTTAACACTTTTTGTATTGTTGTTGTCGTTGACGTAGTTGACGTAGTTATTGTTTCCTTCGAATTATTATTCTCAATAAACGATCCCAAATGAAATGAAAAAGAATTACAATCATCATTATTATCAGAAACGGTACCAGTATTCGAATTATTATAGTTCGTTGTTAGTAGTA
>FMBT01000843.1:0-10634 GCA_900095095.1 Fragilariopsis cylindrus CCMP1102
AACGAAAGAAACGATACGATACATAAATAATGTATATACGAAAGAAAGGACGATACGAATAGAGTGGAATAAATGTAAATAAATTTTATAGGTGATAATGGTATGCTATGTAAAATGGAGACATCTATTTTTATATAATATGCAGGTATGTAAAGTATTCAATAACGTTTCAATTTTAATGGATAGGATTAAGACGGCGAACTTTCCACTGCATCACCAGTTGGTGGGGACGTAGTAAATTCCTCCATTGGTGAGCCCGTAGTAAATTCCTCCTCTGATTCAACACCCATTGCATCACCAGTTGGTGAGTACGTAGTAAATTCCTCCATTGGTGAGCCCGTAGTAAATTCCTCCATTGATTCAACCTCCATTGCATCACCAGTTGGTGAGGACGTTGGTGCCTCCATTGCTGAGGACGGAGTATATTCCTCCATCATTGAGGGGGGAGTAAATTCCTCCATTGGTGGGGACGTAGTAATTTCATCCATTGGTAAAAACGTAGTAATTTCATCCACTGCTGATGGTGGGGACGTAGTAATTTCATCCATTGGTGGGGACGTAGTAATTTCATCCATTGGTAAGGACGTGGTAATTTCCTCCATTACTGGTGAGGACATAATAAATTCCTCCTCTAATTCAACACATACCGAAATACAACTGATTTCAATTAGGTACTCAGTAACGGGTGTTCCTTGGGGGACACCATCAGGATAACAACATCTTGGTATTTCAGCATCGTCTAATTCTGAAAGTACACCCTTATCGATATTGTCTGCAACCCAAAATTGTAAAAGTGCAGTTTGTGAAGACTCTGTACAATCAATTGTAATTTCATTTATTATTTCACCACCGGCAATACTATCTTCCTCGTAACATTGCATATTAAATGTATCCACTTGATATTGATAAAAAATATAATCAATATCCGTGTCAGAGGCTGTTAATGTTTGTGTCAATGAAACTGTGACCGTGGACGAATCTTGAGATATAATTGTAACTGTATCATTGGGATATTCCGTTACTCCATCCTGCTTAATAAGTTGGATGTCCTCTGGACATAATGATGATGATGTAATAAATGTATCATCTTCGGTACTGTCATCAATACCAAATTGATCGACTACAATGGAAGGAATAGTAGGTACGTCGGTTTCCTCTTTCTCGTCAGTAGGCGAACTGGAAGGTGAATTAGTGGGTGACTTAGATGGCGAATTGGTTGGTGGATCAGTAGGTGTGTTAAAAGGCGAACTAGAAGGTGAATTAGTGGGCGACTTAGACGGCGAAGCAGTCGGTGTACCAGTAGGATTATCAGTACACATTGTGGTAGGACAACAAGGAATAACAATCCTCCAAGAACACGATTCGAGGATTTCTTGATCGTCAGAATAGCATGGATGTGCAACAGAGTTCGAACCGCATATGATGCTATCAGTGATAACAACATCAATCACAGCAAGGAATGGTGATAATGGATCATCTTCATTTTCTTGATAACATTGAACGGTTAATTTGCTTTCACCGTCCATAACGTCGACATCTTCCCCTTCATTGTCTAAACACTGGAGGCCATCAGCTCCATGTTCAAACACTCGAAGTTCTTCTGGTAAAGTACTGGTCACCCATACATTGTTAATACCTATTGTAACTTCTGTTTGTTTCATATCATGGATTTGGACCATATCTTCATCGTAATAACACATATTAATATCACTACTATCTTTCTGAATCAATACTGGTCCATCATAACATTCTGGTAGATCAAACGTCTCCGTTGCAGACATATCTCTTCTTCCTCGTAATAACGATTGTCCTCTAGCGACGGCAACAACACTGATGAGGAGGATGAAAACTGATTTCTTCATCGTGCACGTAGTAGTAGTAGAAGTTTGCGATAGCATTGTAGATGAAATGTACTATAGTAGACGATATGGTGTGATGTGATGTGAATACTAGTATTGTACTTGTTGTTGTCTTTACTTTTTTTGATCTCGCTCAAGTTTTTTTTTTATGAGGACATCGCAAGCACTAATAGAAGTTAGTACCGTAATTCACGGTACGTGTAGAGTTGCAAGTTAGTATTTCTGTATAAATTAGAAAAAAATAAAGTAGGCATAATATCATTTGAACGTGCCACGATACGTGAGACATTGGGTTACGAAATAATTACGGATGTGGAAGTACTTGTATACCGGCTTTTACCATCATTAATGTTGTAAACGAATTATTCGAGAAAAGTGAAGTCATCAATGAAAAGATATGGCTTTTTACTATGAAATAGAGGGCAATTGTAGACATACTATCAATCTATACGTGCCACGATACATTATAGGCATTGGGTTACGAAAATAATGATAGTAATAATAGATATGGTGAGTAAAGTATGTCTTGGTTTAGATTGGAAAAAGGCGAAGTTGTATACAGTAACGTCCACGATTAAGATGTATTATTAATGTTTTAAAAGAAAGTTATTCGTGGAGATGAAAAAATAATGTTATACTAGTACAGCTAATGTCGTCCATAAGTAATGTTTTTCCTGTTTGGTTTTTTAAAAGTGACTATAGATAAAGTTTGTATCTATCGGTCATTGCGAAGAATATTATTTTTCAACTATGGGGGTATTTATATTTAGGTCGTGCATGTTTAGTAGCGCATATGCATTTTCTTCACTTTAGAGCGAAGGAGAATCAATCATTCAAGCAGATACTTGTATAATATTATGATTAAAGCAAAACTTCTTTCTTAAAAATTAAACATAAGAAAGAGTCTGGAACCCGGAAATGGAGATGTCGTACAGTACTGCGTTATTTTAAGGGGGGGGGGGGGGGGGGGGGGGTCATATTCGCGTCGTCGTATGTAGTCGCGTCGTCGTATAATCGTATATGCAGTCGTTACAGGCAGAAGAATACTTGAACTTGCTTTATACGCGTTGACTTCCTTGCTTCTTACCGTACTTGTTGTACTACTGTACAGCACTGAAGTAGTACAAGTAATAAAAACAAAAATAAAAGGCAAAAATAAAGACAAACAGGTGAGAACAACACCTGGGATTCCAACGTGGTCCCCCACCGTAGTACTAACCAGGCCCGAAGATGCTTATCTTCGCTGAGCAGACGGGAAGCGGTGCTGTCATGTTGGTATGGTCGTTCTCTCTAGATTGTGATAATTCTGATTATATATATGCATTCTATACTTACTACTAACTAAGCTAGCTAGGTTATGTACTACAGTTATTGTACTACAGAACAGTAAAGTTACAGTAAGTTAGTATTAAATGGGACTGCATTTAGTCGGGGAAACGCACGACTGGAAATCGGACGCCACTTCCTCTAAACCATCCATTTTTTGGCGCGCCTAACAAATTTTGATCATTCTCTTATTATTAGCCACTCCACATGCACAATAACAGAAACATTGCACCATTACCATGACTCACCATATTATCATTCATCACAATTGGCGACAAAAAAGCAAAAATTCAAAACCATCGAAAAAAAATTAAGATATCTAATCCGCTCTCTTGTGCCGCTGCAATATATCTTCAAAAACGCTTGTCTTCGTCAAGCTTCCAGAATAGAAGAAGAGATGAAAAAACAATAGTTTCAGTACACATAGATGAGAGACACAAGTTAAAGTAATCCACATAAATCAACAAGCAAGAAGAATTAATGGCGAAAAAACAGAAAAATAATGCCATCGGTAGTACTGTTGGTGACAATCCTTTAGCAGCTGCACGAAGTGGAAAAAATAAGAAGCAGAAGCTATTGTCGACAACAACAACGACCACGACAGCGGTAGCGGTAACGGCTGCTCCTTCTTCTTCTAATAAAAATAATGATTCTACCGACACGAAGAAGAAGAAGAATAACGACGTGTCTACAGGTACTACAAGCACAGACGTTGCTGAATTTGATACAAAAAGAAAACAAAATAAAAATGATCGAACTAATAGTGCTGCAAATACCAAAGCAGAACAAATTTGGCATCGACGATCCGGTGCTGGATATAATCTATTTGTAGAATATTATTTAAAACAACCACATGGAATTGTTGTTGCTGTTGCTGACGCTGACGCTGACGCTATTGTTGATGACATTAATGACGTTGATGACTCAACGGAGGATGGCGCCAACAACAACATTGACGAAGGCGAGACGACGACGACGACTGTTGCCGTCGTGGCTACTGGAGATGGAGGTGGTGCTGGTGCTGGATTATCACGTGCAGCATTACGACGAAAAAAGAAAAAGAGAAAACGAAATCCCGAGTCTGAATCGCTGGGGGGGAATAATGCTCCTCTCGTAGAACAACAACGCACACCCACTACAGCAGTGGTAGCAGCAGTAGCAGTAGCTACTATCTCAAAAGATAAATTACTTTATAAAGGAAAGCTATTAGAAGTATTGGCAACAGCAACAGCAACAGCGTCGTTATCTAAGCAGAAACGGAAACCAAACCCAAAACAATCCAATAGTAAGAAGAAGAAATTGTTATTTCATGATTTCTTAGTATCATTATCGAAACCATTACCATTAACATTTCGTTTTCGTAAAACTAATAATCATCAAAAGAAACAACTTATTCATGAATTACGTGAAAGACTGGATGATAAGACATCGGATTATATAACAGCAAATGTCAAACCTGTTCTATTTGATTCACAACATATCTATCAAGCAATGCCAATAATGCCTGGTGGTAGATCAGCTACTACTGGCCCAGCAGATCCAAATCAATATGAATTTGCAATAGATAAAAATTCCTTAAAAAATAAATGTCCCACCATGAAAGAATTTTTAATGAGATATACCAAAAATGGTATTTTAGCAAGACAAGAATTAGGTAGTATGTTACCAGTATGGATCTTAGAGAAGGTGGGTGCATTTCATCCGAAGTCAAGAATAACGAAAGAAAATAAGAATCAAAATAATAAAATGTTACGTGTCTTAGATATGTGTTCCTCACCTGGATCCAAAACATTACAGATCATCGAAGAATTTGGATTGTTACGTACTGGTGGACGTGTTCGTGCGAATGATGTGAATATAACAAGACTCGATTCCTTAAAGGATGCAATTGAACGTTCTGGATTACTAGGTGATGATTATAATAATGATGGCAATGAAGATATAATTAAATATTCAAATGTCGATGCCTCCAAATATCCAATTCCAAAAAATGGTTATAATATAATATTATGTGATGTACCATGTAGTGGAGATGGTACATGTCGTAAGGATTTACATATTATTAAAAATTGGTTACCATCCATTGGTAATGCATTGCATAGTTTACAAAAATCAATTTTAATTCGAGCATTACAATGTATTGCAGTAGATGGATATGTCTGTTATTCCACATGTAGCTTGAATCCAATTGAAGATGAAGCGGTGGTATATGGTGCATTAACTGAAATAAATCAAATACAATCGTCGTCAAAACAACATAAACAAAAACAATCATCGAAATCCAAATCGAAACAACAAAATAATATGTCAATGGAATTTGAATTAATACATGTATCAAAAGAATTATTAAATGGTTTAATATTACATCCAGGTGTATCAACATGGAATGTAGCAGATTATAATTACGGTGACAGTAATAACAATGATGACAATGGTAATGATAACAATAAGGATGATAGTGAAGAAGAAGAAGAAGAAGAAGAAGAACGTGTACCAAAACTATGTTGGTATGATTCGTATGAATCAGCTACTACTACTACTACTACTACTAACGACGAGAATAATAATAATGATCACATCGTCATGAATGATGCAGTAAGATCAATGTGGCCTCCATCACCTACTATAGCAGCAACAGCAGGTAATTCAGAATCAGAGTCCTCATCGTCGTCGTCGTCGTTACTTACTACTACCAGTAACAATACGAATACGAATACGAATACGAATACTTATAATAAAGCAGCAATACCATTAAATCATTGTTTACGATTATTTCCACAAGATCAAGATACTGGTGGATTTTTTGTCACAATAATTAAAAGAATAAAATAAATATAAACATAAGATGATATTATAGTCTGATTGACGTGGAGACTATGCTAGCTAGGTAGAAGCATAGGTATACGCATAGTAGTTGATAATTAATTGTTTTCTTAAAGTTACGTTACGTTACGTTACGTTACGTTATGTTATTTTTACGGATTTTACTACTTTATGTTGTACTGTATGTTGTTGGAATCATTATTTTAGTTACTATAAATTGTGCCAGATTCACATACGTCAATGGGGATGCCGCAAAGCATTGTCTTGAAACCCATCCTGATCATCCAATAAGGGCAATATGCTGATTCTAAATTGGTACACGCCCAAACCAATCTCTCCTTGCTGTCCTTGTCCTTTTTCCAGTCGTGCGTCATCAAAATCTTCCTCTTGGAACATGTATTTCGCCGCTCCAGTGTAATTATCGCCCAAAAATATACCTGCACCAACTTTGTAGTATTTCTTTGATGTTGTTGTGTGTATTATTAGAATCTACCTGTATTTTGTTATGGTACTGTTACAAAAATTATAAAAGTAAACAGAATAAGTTGGAGAAGGAGATGCAGTAGGAGCTGTGGCCAGAGAAGCTTTTGCTGCTAAATCTTCTTCTTCCGACTGAGGTAGACTATGACTACGTGTTCCGATACGAGCATTAGTGCTAGTAGTCATCAAAGTCATTGCTAATAGTGTGAATAGAGTAGAGAATTTCATGTTTTTTGTTTTGTTTTGTTTTTATTTGTTTTGTTTTGTTTTGTTTTGAGTTGTTAGTTGTTGCTTGTGTTAGTTTGCTTTTTTAATTTTGTGAGGACGATGACAATAAAATCGATCGAGATCTACTATCTTTGTGAGTGGCTGACTATCCGCTATGCCGGATACAGAGCTGAATCCCGCTTGTAACACAAATACACAAATTCAACATATCGACGTGTGCACGTGATTCGTGACTTGGTAGTCAGTAGTGTGTCCCGCGTGGAACTAGTCATTAATATAAAACTAAATCATGCCCAAATTTTACTAGTATTTGTTAGTCTAGTATATAATAACAACTTTAGCATCGAGTATATACACCTAAGAAGTCATTTTTTCAGAAAAAAAACCATGAGGTTTACAATTGATCTATTGGATGGAAAACTGTTATATTCCTTAGTCTCCTGAGCCTACTGGTATCTCATAATGTAGGCTCACACTACACATGGCGCACATCAAATAACCCCCAAAAATAGCCCATTTGCGGTGTTTTGTGGACATACAGTACACTCAAAACGGTGAATCATCCCAAAATATATATGGATGGGGTGCACCATATATACCAAAGGGAACTTACTCTTGGTGCTTTGTGTTGATGGTCCAGCTTAGGTGCGCACAAAAGTGGAAAACCCTGTTTTGGGGCCTAAACTGCCCATTTTGTGGTTAATGCAACCCTATACCTTCATAACCTCCAAAGAAACCTAAGCATTATGAAGACCTTGTAAGTATGGGTATGATGGATGCTATTGCACCCAGCCCATCTGGTGTTGTCCTCTGCAACCCTTTCAAATGAGATATTTTGTACATTCATTTCTGATCAAAAATCATGTTGTTGTTTTTGTGCCTTCCAAAACAGCAAAATGAATATCACTCCTCAACCAAAGGAACAGAAAAGTTGAAGGAGGCAAACACAATGTTCTAGTACTCTATGTGGATGCTATTGCACCCAACCCATCTGGTGTTGTCCTCTGCAACCCTTTCAAATGAGATATTTTGTTGTTCATTTTGATAGAAAATCATAATGTTGTTGTTGTTTTTGTGCCTTCCAAAACAGCAAAATGAATATCACTCCTCAACCAAAGGAACAGAAAAGTTGAAGGAGGCAAACACAATGCTCTAGTACTCTATGTGGATGCTATTGCACCCAACCCATCTGGTGTTGTCCTCTGCAACCCTTTCAACAAATGAGATATTTTGTTGTTCATTTTGATAGAAAATCATAATGTTGTTGTTGTTTGTGTGCCTTCCAGACCAGCAAAATGAATATCACTCCTCAACCACAGAGACGGAAAAGTTGTAGGAGGCAAACACAATGTTCTAGTACTCTATGTGGATGCTATTGCACCCAACCCATCTGGTGTTGTCCTCTGCAACCCTTTCAAATGAGATATTTTGTATTCATTTCTGATCAAAAATTATATGTTGTTGTTTGTGTGCCTTCCATAGCAGCAAAATGAATATCACTCCTCAACCACAGGAACAGAAAAGTTGTAGGAGGCAAACACAATGCTCTAGTACTCTATGTTTGATGCTAGTGCACCCAACCCATCTGGTAGTATCCTCTGCAACCCTTTCAAATGAGACATTTTGTGTTAATTTATTTCTGATCAAAAATCATCTTGTTGTTTGTGTGCCTTCCACACCAGCGAAATGAATTTTATTCCGCAACCACAAGAACAGAAATGTTGTAGGAGGCAAACGCAATGTTCTAGTACACTATGTGGATGTTTGTGCACCTGACTCATATGGTGTTGTCCTGTGCAACCCTTCTATTTGAGATATTTTGTGGTTCATTTCTGACCAAAAATTGTATGGTCCAAAATACATACATTTCATTATTTTAACATACCACCAGGTATTTTCCTGCAAAAGTATTTCTAAGGAAGTGTGTTTTGCTGTTACTTTTTCTTGCGAAGTATTCCTAGATTTACATTTCTTTGGAACTGTTCCTGTTAGAAAATACATGTCTCCCTTCCTGCCTGCCTGCCATCACACCACATGACAATGTTCTAGTGGTCTAAAAGTAAGTAGACAAAAAAGAACTATGCTTGTTTGTACAGGTGGGTGGGGACTATCTTCCTTATCTTAGTAAGTATTCCATCCTCTATGTAAGGTGCTGGTATTATTACATGGTACATATACTACGCTACTTAGCACACAACAACCACCATCATGTTGCTTGCACAAACAAATCATGCATTGTACAAATTGTTTCTGTTGTTGGGATAGATACCTACTGCTGTATCTGTATGTATAGTACCAGATTATCATGTCAGATGATCAGGGACTACCTGCCTACCTGTATCAAAGTAGAGTCTATTATTATATATCTTTGTTTTAGCGCAGAAAAGTAGTAGGCGGCTCAGTAAGATACGGAATGCAAGATACGGAATGCAAACACTAGATATTTATGATAAGATCCTGGAGTCACTAGCAAAAGGGACTACCAGTAAAGACACCATTACTAGCCAGTACATAAATACTACAGCCCAGTATGACAGTTGCAACAAAGCAAGCCATACCCAGTCACAAACCATTCACTTGGTAAGGAATATTACACACCCATTGAATAGACTCGTGTAAAATGGGAATAGCCCAGTCAAGTGGGCGATAGGATAGATAGCTAGATATAGCTCATAATAACTTTAGACATTAGTTTAACATCAAAGTACACTATACAGTAGCTCAACAGTCTAAAGTTATATTGTCAACAAAGCTACAATTGTAGACACAAACAACATACGGTAAGTTCACAACATACAGTACGTTCAGGAAAAGCAACAGTAATTCAAATCAAATACAACAGCAACAACAAAAAGGACCATGTCAAAAGAAACAATTAATAGAAGAAGAAACCGATCTAACAGACATTACCCGTATCAACAGTCCCATGGCTCTAATTAGTACTACTAGGCCAGGATAGAAAGCAGTCGACAAATACAAACAAGGGTATGTGTGGATTCGCAGACACAGTGACTGGGGAAAAAAAGAGACAGGTCACATCACAAATCATCCCGCCAAGCAATGCAGGGAGTATATGATGGCACACACACCAACTGCAAAGACAAATTAGCATGGAAAGCTACTGGAAAAGATACAAGCTAACCTGAGCAGCAATAAAGAAAATGATCATGCATCCATTCAAAGACTACCACTTCTTGGAATTGCAAGATGACAATGGAGATATTGTTGGATACACTGCACTAGAATTGAGCTATTTGATCATCTAATGGACCAATGTGTCCAACTGGAAGATGTGACACACCAGATCACAGCACTACACAAGATCCTTGAACAGAACTATGACCTAAATAAAGAACCCCAGGTGTACCTACGCAGTAGCCCAGCAAACTAGCAGTCATCTTGTGTCATCTTGTATGGGTCCTAACCAAAATGATAATACTTTCCATTCACAAGTAATATGTCCTAGTGAGGGCAGTGAATCAATTCTGTAAATATCAAGATAATCAAGAGCTGTACAAGAGAAGTTATACCTATCTTTCTGTTACATAGTATGGAACAAATCTGACTGGCCCAAAAAGAGACAAGTAAAAGCACCAGTCAGCCCACCAACCAATCTAGTAGCATACAAAGATGGGACAACATATCTATAAAAGCTAGAAATCCACAGGGCAGCACAACTAGCATGGAAACAGTACAAACTGGCAAAAGCTGCAGCAGCAAAGAGAAATGATAATACATGCTTTCAAAGAGTACCAATTCCTTGAATTATAAGACAACTGTTATAGGATGCCTCTTCCGCTATAGAATCCAAGGAGTTTCTTCCTAAAGAATATGAATGTTTGCTTGGTCTGTGAGTGCAGCATGCTCTTCGTGATGAAGTAAGTTGTTTCTGGCAGAGGAGTGTGTCTATATAGTTTC
>FMBT01000836.1:0-10934 GCA_900095095.1 Fragilariopsis cylindrus CCMP1102
ATTGTGAAAGATTCCATCACCGATGCTCTTACCTCCATGTCTTGGGAGTTGAGTGGTATGCCACAAAAGACTTTCGTAGTAAAGGTGCCGATGATATGACGCGTACTTTTGTAGCGGAAATGTTAAGATAGCTTTCAATGGTGAAAATCCTATTAGTAGAAAGCTCTCTGTCATGAATTCTTTCCGTGCATAGACCACTGAGTCGAAATTTCGAAGATTACTACCGCAGGATCAAGAACAAGACGTAAGTCCTTTCGCTACAAAGATCTTGTTGATGTTCGACGACGAGCTTCGGGACTCTTCCGCCACTGTATTCCAACCAATATCGAATAGACTATCATTACTGGTTTATTCGCTGCGCCCTCGCTTTTGGAAACGTTTCCTAAGATTAGATGACAGTGGTATATAATATACCAACCAATCAGGATCTTAAAAAGAATTATTTACGAGCAACCTTTTTTATGTATTAGTAGAGCACGGCATATTGGTCCTGTAGGTATTCCTATTGTATGATCTTGTTAGATTTGTTTTTGTTTCAACAGTTCGTAAACGCGGAATCATTTTAGCGATCTCATTCGTAGAAACATGCTTCTAAATAATGTCGGACAGTATATCCCTTTATATATTACGAAGTTTTACAGTTTGTTGCAAGTTTCGATTTGTCACAGTTGTAGCTCTGAACAGACAAGAACGGCAATTCAGCAGGTGCTGCTGAAATTGCTAAAGCAACACAAATTTCAATTCATTCTTGTATCCATTATATGGTTACCAGGGTGTTTGTCCTGGTACGAACGACGATGATACCTTTAATTGTTTGGTTACTACTACTACGACTACTATTTTTCGACAGAGATGTTTACACTTGTATTCACTAGGGTTGCACGGGTGGCAAAGCAGGCCATTCGGTTGACGCTTACTGTACTACTGCCTAGTAACTATCATGATAATATCTGGATCTTTGTATGGAAAGCGTACGTTATTCTGATGATTGGCTTTTGATGACTAACTCTAAAATTTGTTGATGATTATTAACTGTACTTTTGGTATAATATGCTATTACATATGATGATTCCTACTTTTCATAGTGCCTTCATGGTACTATACTGTAACGAATACTATGCCATGGTAAAACAAACAACTTAAGTCAACAGAGGTAAATGTTAAGGAGTGCACAATACAATGACAAGCACGGCATAATCGAGTAACCACATATATACTTTCTCGTGTGTTTAAACTATGAGTTTTTTTTTTCTTCTACTAACTCGTAGTTGAGGCGTCATAAAAGTATATCCACTAGCGACTATTGATTATCTTACTATAATTTACTATACTATACTATACTATACTATACTATACCAGGAATATATTTACAGTAGCCTATTATTGTGTATTTTTGTACTTCCTGTACCGTGCACAGGTTGTTGTCCTTCAGAATAATAGTAATTCTATTCTTCTTCTCACTCACTCACTCAGTCAATAATAGTATTGGTATCAGTATCAGGTACTATTATTCAATACCTTTTGTAACATAAATTTCTATGATATGATGTGGATCAGTAGTATCTGTTATAACACAATCAATTTTTCCAATCACACCACTACCTTTTAATTTTGTTAAAAAACCTTCTAGATTATCTTGATTCCGTCGTTCCACACTTGTTACTAATAATGTTGTGGGTGATTGTTTCGCAATTTCAATTAATACATCGGCTAATGATTCCCATGATTGACGTCCATATAATGGTTCGTATATACAATCACAATTTAAACAGATATCAAATTTTAATGGATTATCAATTATTTCATTCTGCAATAGTAGTTTTTGTATACCATCTGTCGACCAATCTAATGGACTAGCAATAATATTATCATTTACATGAAAATTATTTTCAATATTAGTATTTAATTGTGTGATTAATGAATCACGATCCGTTAACACCACACGTCCATTATTGTCACTACTACCCATTATTTTTTGTTCCTGTAATAATAATTGTTTCCAGATCATACCTGGTACACCTAATCCACAACCTAATTCTAATAATGAGGAACCTAAACTATTTTTATTGGTTTGTTTTAATCGAATTAAATACTCTACTGCAAGTATTGCTGCCTTCCATACTCCTACGTATAGAGCGCACAAATATGAGAATAAGAAGATAGAGCAGACAAGAAGGAAATGAAGATTGGGTCAGAAGAAGAGTTGAGTTGAGTTGAGTTGAGTTGAGTTGAGTGAAGTCGAGTGAAGTGAAGTCAAGTCTAGTCTAGTCTAGTCTAGTCAAGTCGAGTCGAGTCGAGTGAAGTCTAGTCTAGTCTAGTCAAGTCTAGTCTAGTCTAGTCTAGTCCAATCCAGTCAAGTCTAGTCAAGTCTAGTCTAGACAAGTCTAGACAAGTCTAGTCTAGACAAGTCTAGTCAAGTCAATTCAATTCAAGTCAAAGTCAAGTCAAGTCAAGTCTAGTCAAGTCAAGTCAATTCGAGTCAGTAAAATAAATCAAAACAAAACAAAACAAAAAAACTTACGTGTTCCTGCCCATTGTGTACCATCAAATATTGGTGCAATGGAACGTTCTTCTAATCGTGTGGATAATATTAATGATGGTAAACGACCGTTATTGTTACTGTTATTGTTATTGTTGGTGTCGTTTTCGTTTTCGGTAATAGTAGTGTCGTCGCTCATCTCATTATTCTTGTCACTATTATTGAGCTCAAATTTATCTACTAAATAATTGGTACAGGGTAATGGATAATTTATAATTAATCCAATTTCGACACTATCTTTCCATTGGGATGAAATAAAATCATCAAACTCATCATCATCATCGCTATCGTTACTCTTATTAGCATCGTCGTTATTGTCGTTACTATTAACGTCGTCGTCATCGTTATTATTATTATTATAAATACTTATATTTTCAGGAAGAAAATTATCATTATGAGGTGTTATGCTGGACATCTTTATATGTTGTATATTATGTACAGTATATTTCGTACGTCCCGGGTTGATGTTAACCAAATCTAATTGTCAATGCTGGTCGTCGTGCTCATGAAGGAAGGAAAAAGAGGATGGCGGGTGGGTGACAAAGATTTCAAATTTAATAATACATTAAAAAAAGGAAGAGCACAAAACGAAAGATTCTAGATTCATTCGATTCGTTCATTCTTCGATCAATGATAATATATATTGAATGGCTGCTCTGCATTCATTTCCTGTGTTTACCGTTTGAAGATTTCAAGCAAAAAAAATGAGAGTCAGTCTTGCCTCGTGCGTGCGTAAAAAAGATTTTTGTTGTTTGAATAGATATTGTACGTTAAAAAAACAAAACTAGCTAAATTTGATTGAGACATATATTATGAGACAGACGTCGTTCGACCCCTTTTATTTTTCAGAGGGAGTTTCCTCAATGAGCGATTCCTGTTGAATATTGTAAACATCGCACTACGTATCTAAGAGAATACTCGCATAATGTAAATGTAGTGTGTGTTTGCTAATATGAATCGCTTACTAGATTATTAATTTTAAAGAAAGTGAGCATTGAGTGTATACGAATGGTCATGAATGATTTGAGAGAAGGTTAAATTGAGATGATGAGTTGGCAGCAGAGAATCTGACTCGGATCCAAAGAAATAGAATGGGAATGATATCATATCTGTCATCATGTCAGTCATCACATCTTCAAGTGTGATCAAGTGTGACCTGATATCGTGACCTGATATCGTTCAAACGTGCATTTCCAACACACTCCTGTGATATATGTGAAACAAGTATATCATAAATCTTCCAAATCATCTTCATTCTGATCAAGGTCGTATGCTTTCAAAACCTCCATGTATCGTTTTTTGTAAATAGGATAATCCTCAGGTCGGATGCCTTGCATTGCATCTCTAAATTCGACTAATTTCGATCCTTGCACCGGCTTGGTACTGAAATCGGCAGTCATTTTCTCAGTTGGACAGTAAATTAGTTTAAGTTCTTTCTTTTCAATTTTATCAGTGACAAAGAAATATCTTACATGAATATGCTTACTTCCTTTGCCAACAGAGAAGATTCCGTTCTTCTGCAATAGCATTGTGCTCTTGTTATCTTGCATCAGAATGTCTTCAACGATTGGTTCACCTTGTGCAATTCTGAAATATCGAAACCAAGTACACTTCGGCATTCTCTCACCAGTAGATACAATCTCAGTTTCAGTAGAACTATTTGTAACTAGTCCCAACTTCTTTGATATATTGATCATTGCACCCTTTCCCATAGTAAGGAACAAGCCTGCATGTCCCTTGCAGTCAGCGTGTACAGCATGTGCACCATCAATATAGATAATAGTATTTTCTCCATCACTCATTATAATCAATGGAATGAAACGAGTTTTCCTTAAATATTGCATCAAGTGTGTCAATTTCTTCCAATCATGTTCAGTAGGTTCTTTTACTCTAGTACAATGAAATCCAACTGCTAATTGCACATCAGTTCTTGATCTTTGACTGACCCATAACGTCTTTGCAGTAATAGTGTGAAAGATTTCTTTACGTTCATTGTCAATAAGACATGAATTATCAGTTGTTTTAAATAAGTATTCAGGAGCTGCAGTATTTTTTATGTCCAGTTGACATACTCAAAGGAAGACTATCGAGTAGTTTCTTTAAGAAATCAAACTGACTAAACCATGCTTCGAACTTGACTCGGAAATCTATCGTCATTCCTAAATACTCATGCACTTTGCCTCGTGTCACTGTCAGATTTGCTAATGAACCATATTCTTTATTCAGTTTATTAATGTACAGGGTCACAATATTTGGATTTAGATGACTCAGTAACAAGTCATCAATATGGAATACGATGGTAAATTGTTTCCCATTAACCAGTTTGTTCCATACACATGCATCGTATGGATTCATTTTAAAGTTCCATGATCTGAATAACTTGGCTAATTTCTTATATGCCAATAAGGCAGCATTCATTGTACCATAGATTGCCTTCTTACATATAACGTATATAACCCATTTTCCATTCTCTTTTCGAAGATGTTTCTTCCACTTTGAATCGGATTCAACAAGTAACAGTGCAACGGCACCAGTGAGCTTCAATAGGATCTTTTCATCTTGATCTGTTTGCAGGAAGAATCCAGGCAAATCAACAGAAGCAACATCTCTTTGTTCTCGTGCAACTACTGCACATACAAACTTAAATGCGTA
Source organism: Fragilariopsis cylindrus CCMP1102 (assembly GCA_900095095.1). Classification (NCBI taxonomy): domain Eukaryota; phylum Bacillariophyta; class Bacillariophyceae; order Bacillariales; family Bacillariaceae; genus Fragilariopsis; species Fragilariopsis cylindrus. The sequence goes on from FMBT01000836.1 coordinate 5,192, forward strand.
GAAGTCAGGTGTCGGCGATGACACATCTTCTTTGTTTGTATACAATCGTTGTACACTACCGTTAGCACATCCTCGTGTCTTCAAAGAACCATTGCGTTTCATTACCATAAACATCAGAATTGGTAATGCCTTGTCTTTGAATTGTTGGGTTAGTTTCTCATATACCGTTTCACCAAAACAGTCATTGTCTGTTAGATTGATAATTTCTTTCATCGCAGATGCTTTGCCTTCATCTTTGTATTTCTTTATACCTTGTTGTATACTCATTTGTTTGGCAGCAAACATCATTGCAGTTATGTCATTTGGTTCGACATCCATCCATTTAATGGCATCCAAGTAATGTTGATGCTCTTCTTTTACTTTAATTAAGTTAATTTATTCGGACTTTCACTTGTATTACACGTAGTTTCAGTTACATTTTCAGTAAAATATTGATTACTATAGTAGTCACCGTTAGCAAGGTGCTGTTCGTAGTTTTCATCCATGTAGTACGGCTTGATACATCTTCCTTCCGGTACCTTTCCATTGGAGTAATATATGCCTGGATATTCGCTTTCTTTGTCGAGTGGACGACTAACTCTTCCAGAGCGTGTTCTGGTTTCATTATCATTAAGATTATCTTGCTCATTGTCGTCTTCACTCTCTGCATCATCATTGGGTGGGATTACTTCATCAGCGGCATTCTCCGGCGCCACTCCTGGGATTTGGCTGTCGGTCTCTCTTTCATCACCATCATCAAGTTGTTGTAAATTATCTAAGTGTACATCTAACGGTGTCGGATCTTGCAGTGGTGGATCATCATTGTCTTCACGATCAAATTGTATATCGTAAGGATGCTCACCGATATCATCATTGTCATTGTCATTCACTCCTGTGATGATCTCATCACTGTCAAGATCAGTAGTAACATTACTTCTATCACCAAAAGTTAATCCAGGTACAGCTTTATTTGATAATGTTTTCATTCGTCTAATTGCGTCTTCAGGAAATTTTAAGATTGTAAAACTAGTTTTGTCACGTTGTAAAATACGACCAGTAACTAAACTATAGCAACGTATACCACTTTGCAAATTACCAGTAGGACCTAATGCAATGGCTCCTACAGTACGACTTTTCATTGTGTTTGTTGTAGCTTCATATGTGTGAAGGTATTCACCAAAAATTACTTGGAAGTGTAAATTGTAGTCAAGCACTACTCCCTCCAGAATTGTCATTGGAGATAGAAATGGCGAGACTCCTTTCTTCCAAATAAAAGCATTAATGTAAAACATTACAGTTTTCAATAAGTGGATTACTATTATTCTTGGTAATTGTTAAATGGAAGCATCGCATAATAACATCTGCATCGTTCCTTTATTACTCTAATAAAACGTTCGATCATCGGAGCATGTCCTCCTTTACCAACCACATTGACAATTGCTTCTAATAGACCACGGTCTTTGATTGCCTTGAATTGTATATCAACGTAAATATATTTAATATGAAATCCTCTAACTGCATAAAGTTGAATTATTTTCTTTATTTCATCTTCCATGATTGGTATTTTCATGGAATCTAATGCACTAACTGTTCCATAATGGACATGTTCGGAAATACTGACTAAAAAAGGAATTTTGTTTACATGCATTACATCAATTGATAGTTCAACGTCCTTGTAATAGTCTAATATTGTTGTTGGCAACGGCATTGATTCAGCAATGACCTGACTTGGTTGACCTCTAACGGTTTTACCTTGTATACCATATCGACTTTTACCAAGCATATCACATGCCATCTTAACATCTCTTCTTGTGATTGGACTATTTTTAATGTTGTTGGTCATTGCAGAATAGATGATAGTGTCGTCGCTTGGATGCGCCGCCACATGCTGAAATCGTCTGACACGATTTGCTCGTAATTGATCTTTCCTACTAAAGTTCTCTTTGCTTTTCTTAATTGTATCAATAGCATCCTTCACATTAGGCACTCCTGTAATGTTATGGCACATTGATACTCCATTGTTTGTTTTGTTATCAATAATCGATGAACCAAACACATGACCTCTTCGGCCTACACCAAAATATTCCGTGCAGTCCATGACATGTAATCCATCAGGAGTGGAAGAGAACGATACTTTAACTCCTTCATTTGTTGTACAGTTGAATTTTAAATCAGCAACATTTAAAGTTGTGCGATATAACTTGGAACTGTACTCAACGTCCCAACCACTATTCACCACCATTCTATGTTGAGATAGAATATTTGCAACACCTGCTGGATAGTACCATACAGTACCAACACCAGGTAGATCAGCTACCATATCAATTCTGCATTCACCAGCTTGTGTTCGCAGTACTAATGTCATCTTGCTCTTTCTAATATTTGTAACAAATATTCCATTAACTACAACATCACATGTCGACTGACTATCCAATAATACGTCAAACAGCTTCATTGATTTATGATTTCCGGTTTGATTGTATACATGGTTCGTACCGCGTAAGTCGATGATCATAGTATCTTGTAAATAACCTTGACCTTCAAATTCTCCGTCTTCCAGGATTGCTTCTTCAAAGTTAGGTACTTCATCTTCGACAATGCCTCCCATAAAGTGATTCGAACCAGATTCTTCAGCTTTCTTCTTTTCTTGTTTAGCTGCAATCTTGGCTTTAAACATGGCAGCTTTTTCAGCAGCCTTTTCATCATACATGATCTGTCTTTGAGCTGAATCATTCAAAGGATCTCCGTTTTCTTTCTTTTCATTAGTACACTCTTTAGTGAAATGGCCAGTCCGTCCACATTTGAAACATACGATACCACTCCTGTCAGCCTTGTCGCTGTTCTGTTCATAGTGTTGTTCTCCTGTTTCCTGTTTACCATTGGTCTGATGGTACTGTGATGCCGCTTCCACCTTCTTTGTGTCTCTTGGGACATACATTGGTTTCCAATTATCAAGTCTTCTACTCGCTTCAACGACGTTGTCAGGAAACGAATCTTTTCCAGAATCGAAGTCATTTCTCAAATCAATTCGGAAGTTTTCATACTTGAAACCGGCTCGTTTGATGAATACATAAGCTTTGTATTTGAGGTTAATCACCTCCATACCATCAGATAGCTTCGTTACATCATAGGAATGACCGGCGATAGCTTTAACTGTTTCCGATCTCCAATCAACAAGTTTCTGATACGAAGGATGACTCGTCATGCACTTGCTTTCAAGTTCCTTGATAATGTCATCTCTCATTTCAACAGTGGCAACACTCCAACCAGATCTTTCAAGGATCTCATATCTCTTCTCAAACGATTCGACATACAGCGACATGTCCGCATAATCTTCTCCTTTAATCAAGTGGAAGTTGTACACTGCTTCAAGTGTCGTCATGTAGCTATTCTTATGAATAGTAGATCCGTGGCAAGTCCTTTGGATCACATCATATAAGACTTTCACATCACCGGGTCGCATCTTAACAAAGTCGTCATCTCTTTTGATAACAGTTTGTAATGTAAGAGTACATTGTCCCCACAATATAGAATAACATTTCGTGAGATCTGAAGTGATTTGTCGCACATACTTGCGATAATCTGCCATATCAAATTTCCATTCTTGTTGTACAGCATAGTCTTCAGCCTCGAACTCGGTAGCAGAAGTATACGATTTCGGCTTCGCCATTTCCGCTACTGTTAATGTACCATTTTCAATAGACTGCTTAACACTCTCACCAAATTTACCACCAACGTGGTTAAGGAAGATTTCGAGGAAGATAAGCACTTTGTTGCATATCTCTTCCATAATAGAAGAAGTGTTTTTCAATTGCCTTGGTACCGCCATTAAAGACGGGTTCATGAGTCGATTGCTTTGTCTTTGTATCACTCATGGTTTAAGTTGGTTGCTCGTACTCGCTGGGTTTATCTCGTTCGATGGTTTCTAATACTGGTATATCACGTGAAATTGATGTAACAGTTGTAATAAAGCTTCTTTAAAATTATGTTGAATATTGTAAACATCGCACTACGTATCTAAGAGAATACTCGCATAATGTAAATGTAGTGTGTGTTTGCTAATATGAATCGCTTACTAGATTATTAATTTTAAAGAAAGTGAGCATTGAGTGTATACGAATGGTCATGAATGATTTGAGAGAAGGTTAAATTGAGATGATGAGTCGGCAGCAGAGAATCTGACTCGGATCCAAAGAAATAGAATGGGAATGATATCATATCTGTCATCATGTCAGTCATCACATCTTCAAGTGTGATCAAGTGTGACCTGATATCGTGACCTGATATCGTTCAAACGTGCATTTCCAACAATTCCGATGATTTTTAAAAAAAAAATGGCAGAAAAATAACCACTGTACAATAGAGTGGTAAAAAGAGAGAGAGAGAGAGAGAGAGGGAGTGAACTGCTGTCCTCAACCAAATAGATTGAATAGGTACTGCAATTTGTTTTCAGTTTTCCGTTCTCTCTTCTCCTCTACTCTACTCTCCTCTACTCTCCTCTATTCCACCTCTACTCCACCTCTATTACAGTATAGCTTTTAGAAAATGTCGTACGTTACTGTACTAGTACGTCTTTTGTCTCACGTTTTAAAATCATCAAAATCAATTATCATATTCTTGCAATTATTTATTTAATTATAATGTGACCATTTTATCAAACCTAATATCAATAATTTTATTAGTACTATAATCGTCCATTATAGTTGTCTCAGTATTAGTAGTAGTACCACCAGTAGTAAAATCCCGGTATCATTCTTCTTCTTCTTCTTCCGTAGTATTATCATACCGCTTAATTCCCTATCTTTAGATATAAAATAGGATTTCTTACCTAACACATTTCTTTGTTCATTTTGAGTTAATACTTCACCTGCTGATCGACCATGAGGACGACTTTCGTCATAAAATAGAGTGTGATCACGGTTTTTGAAAATAATACCACTTATATCATTAGTAGTACTAGTAGTATTCGTAGCAGTAGCAGTAGCAGTAGTAGTAGCAGTAGCAGTTTTTGCATCATCATCATCACTTATCTGAGTAGTGTCAGTAGTAGTAGTAGTAGTAGTATCCAACAACCTCGACGAATAGGACGACCATGATAAAATATCAGCCCACCATCGTTCCATGTAATGTCCTTCTTCTATGTTATCTCCTCGTCCTAAACCTTTTGTTATTGTGGACCAATTTTCAATTGGTGCATCATCAAACGATAGTTGTCCCCATCGTGTCATGAATCTGCCACCAAAACAAACTGGTACAAGATCCAATTCATTATAACTTTTTAAATTTTTGCTTGGTATTTTCTGCATACTTCTTGAGATACTTCTTGCAATGTTTTCTAGATACTTGTCACTAAACACCTGATGATGATACGTTATCATCATCATCACACTTGAAATATAATGAGAACTATTATTACTTGAATTTGATTATACTTTTATCATTATACCGATAAATATCGAATCCATTCTATTTTTATTTCATTTCCATTGATCAGAATGTCATTATTAATAAAGAAAGGAAGAAGAAAAGGAAAAAGTTGATGAGATACTTCATATTGAATAGAAGGATTTGAACAAAACAAAACAAAACAAAACAAACAAAACAAAACAAAAAACAAAAAAGAGAACAAAAAAAGAGATTCCAAAGTTGTGAAATTACCAAAACATAACGTACCTCCCATTGGTCTATGACTTGATTGGAATTCAACAATGATATCATTTTTATATTTTATCAGCACGTACTCCTTCATCTGCTACTCGATTTC
>FMBT01000835.1:0-11112 GCA_900095095.1 Fragilariopsis cylindrus CCMP1102
CAGGTCAAATCAATGACACGACGTCGACATCCTGATGCATTACTGTTCGTGTATTGACTTCTAGTACTACTGCGCCCATAACTACCACTACTACCACGACGTAAAAACTTCAAATCAATTACACTAGCACTACTGCTACTGCTACTTGTACTATCGACTGATGAATCGTCATCATCGCTATCACTGGAAGTTGCAGTCGCAGTCGCAGAAGGAGTCCCTCCTCTTCTTCGTCTTCGACTATGAATACAACTATGAATATAACTATGACTGCCTTTCCGTTTCCGTTTACGTTTGCATTTACTACGCCTTTTAAGTGTACGTTCATGTTTTATATTATTGTTCTTGAAACCATGCGACGCAACAGCAGCAGCAGTAGCAGCAATAGCAGCAATAGCAGCAGCTGCAATTGCATTGGCAGCTTCAATACAACCAGCATCTTCTTTCATATCTTGTTCAACGTCATCGTCATCATCATCGTCATCGTGTTCATGTTGATATTCATCGTCATCAATCTACTTTATTGTTACCTTCTAACCGACGTCCATGATTATAATCAGATCATCATTATCAATATCACTGTGGTCAATAGCATTACCATCGCTCCAACTTCTTCTACTACTAGTAGTACGCGTATCGTTACCCTTCTTTTTCTTCTCTACGTCAGCATTTGCATCGTCGTTTTTGTTATTATCATTATCATTATCATTATTGTTGTCTTCTTCTCCGGATGGTTCTAGTAATGAACATGCCTTTCTATGAAACGAAAAAGTTGTTGATGATGATGATGATGTTGGTGATTTCTTTAATGAGAATTTTGTTGGTGTTTGTTTTATACTATTCCTCATTATTGAGGACACATTGTTATTTTTACTGTTACCGTTGGATACCATAGTGTCAGTGTCAGAAGCAGTAGCAGTAGCAGTTTCAGTGCCAGCCACAGTCACTGTGCCAGTCGCAACGGTAGTCGCAGCGGTAGTAGTAGCAGTGCCAGTAGCAGTGCCAGTAGCAGCAGTAGTGGCGGCAGGAGTGGCAGTAGTTGTAGGCTGATGTCGACGATAATGATGATACTGAAGATCAAAAAGTGTACTGCTACGACATACACGTTTTGATCGTGATCGTATTCGTGATAAGAACGATGAGGATGAGGATAATGATGATGATGATGAACGTATACTGTTCCGTCTCCGTGATGGCAATCTTCCTCGACTACCATCATCATCGTTGTCATTATTTCCACTACGAGTCTTCATCTTCTTCTTCCCGCAGTTGATATCGTTGCTCTTGCTCTTCTCGGATTTTTCTTCTTCTACATTGCCATCCTCCGTTGATCCAGAATTAGCTTCAGAATCTGATGATGATTCGTTTTCATCTATGATAGGTCTGATTTTTGATCTTGATACATATTCTTCACCATTTGTTGATTCCCATTTAATTTTAATTTGTTCGATTGACGTAGGTAATTTTGATAATTTAAATTTACTTGCATTAGCAGTGTTCTTATCTTTTATGGTACTACTACCAACTTTTAATAATAATTGTTTATGTAGTAAATCTAGTACAATTAGATCAATGATTGTTGCAATATATAATGTATTCCCTTGATCAACAAAGATTAAGATCTTTTTTGGTAATAATGGAAATTTTTGATTTGTCTTTTCTGTTATACTTAAACTTTTTCTTTTATTTGGTTGTTTTGATACTGGTGTTGGTAGTGGATATTGTAGTGTTGTTGCTGTTGATGAGGAACATGCTTTCGGTGGCGGTGGCAGTGGTGATGGTACGTACAGTGCTACTGGCACTGGTACTGGTAGTTTTCGTGATGATAATGCTTCTGCTTCTGCTACTGCTACTGCTACTGCTACTGCTACTGCTACTGATTCTTGTGACGATGGTGTAGGTGGTCCAACAGCATTAGAATCGTCAGTAGTTGCCGTTGTTGTCCTTAACGGTGGTGTTATTGTTGTTGCTGCTGCTGTTGTTGTTGTTGTTGCTGTTACTCTACTACTACAAGTTGTAGTATTATCAATGATAGGGAAGATACCAGGACATATCCCATATAATGATGTTTCGTATTCCAATCCTTCTACTTTACTTATAAGAGGTTTTCTTTGTCGTTTAGTCTTCTTCATCATCTTCTTCTTCAATAGTAGTGACGGTGAGGAGGAAGGTCGTGATGGGATTGCTGTCGATATCGATCTATCAGCTGCCTTCTTGTTCTTGAACTTGAACTTGTTCTTGTTCTTGTTCTTGTTCTTGTTTTTGTTCATCATCGTCGGCAGCGGCTACAGTACTGTTGCCACAATTGCAACGTCAACCATACTGTACTTCCTTCCTTCGTGCAAAACATGATATACTGTATCATGTTACTTGAAGTACAAAACGGGTAATAATTGGTATTTTGTTAAGCCTCAAATGAATTCTAATATAACAACTAATTTATGCCCAAATTTTACTAGTATTTGTTAGTCTAGTATATTAACAACTTTAGCATCAAGTAGTATATACACCTAAAAAGTCATTTTTTTGAAGGAAAAAGGTATGAAGTTTGCAATTGACCTATTTCATGGAGAACTTTCACATTCCTTAGTCTCATAAGCCTACTGGTATCTTTCAATGTAGGCTCACACACAGCACACACCAAATAACCCCCAAAAATGGCCCATTTGCAGTGTTTTGTGGACATACAGTACACTCAAGAAGGTGAATCATCCCACAATATGTGAATGGGGTGCATCATATATACTAAAGAGAACTTACTCTTTGTGCTTTGTGTTGATGATCCAGCTTAGGTGTGCACAAAAGTGGAAAATCCTGTTTCGGGGCCTAAATGGCTCATTTTGTGGTTAGTGTGGCCCTATACCTTCATACCCTCCACAGAAACCTAAGCATTATGTGAACCTTGTAGGTATAGGTATAATGATGAGCTCTATATAGTTTTTTTGGTGTACTAAATCCATATTGATGGAGCATCAAGGCCTTGATTGCACACAATATGTGTATTTTGGGCAGATTTATGTCTATTCTATTGTTCCCCACCCCATCACAACACCAATATGGCAAATTTTCCAAGGAATGTTGGTATATTTTGATTATATGCATATATGGAAGGTATCTGGGTGTTCAAACCATTGCACAACTGCTTTTTTTTAATGTTGTGCTAGCCATTTTGCTGGTGTGGAAGGTACACAAACAACAAGCTTTTCTATTCAAATGAACCATAAAATATCTCAGATGAAAGAGTTGCAGTGGACAACACTAGTGGGTTGGGCGCACTAACATCCACATAGTGTATTAGAACATTGTGTTTGCCTCCTACAACTTTTCTGTTTCTGTGGTTGAGGAATAAAACTCATTTGGATGTGATGGCAGGCACACAAACAATATTATGATTTTTGATCAGAACTGAACAACAGAATATCTCATTTGAAAGAGTTGCAGAGGACAACACTAGGTGGGTTGGGTGCACTACCATCCATAGAGTGGACTAGAACATTGTGTAGGTCTCCTACCAATTTTCTATTCCTGTGTGTGGTTGCAGGATAAAATATATTCTGCTGTTATGGCAGGCACACAAACTATTAGGGATATGGTTTTTGATCAGAACTGAACAACAAAATATCTCATTAGAAAGGGTTGCAGAGGACAACATCAGATGGGTTGGTGCACTAACATCCACAGAGTGTACTGGAACATTGTATATGCCTCCTACCAAATTTCTATTCCTGTGTGTGGTTGCAGGATAAAATACATTCTGCCATTATGGCAGGCCCACAAAAAATACGATTTTTCACCTGAAATGAACAACAGAATATCTCATATAAAAGGGTTGCAGAGGACAACACCAGCTGGGTCAGGTGCACTAGCATTCAAATAGTGTACTAGACCATTGTGTTTGCCTTCTACCACTTGACTAAAGTAATTATGATTGATATCATTTTTATCTCACAAATTCTCCAGTGGACAACTTCTCCTTAGGTTCTACAACCAGCATGGTGCACCAAAATACCATCCAGTCATATATCCCATACCCATAGGGGATGGGCCAAGGGTCAGGGTCATGATCCCTCATACTTACCTTATTCTATTCTTGCCTCCAGAACACAAACATTGCATTTTGGCCAACATGTCATATTTCCATGTACAAAAGTATCATTCAGAAATAGGCTGCCACAACAACAAAAAGAAGGAATTGGACCATGGTTTGAACACCCAGATACCTTCCATATATGTGTATGTTAAAAATACACCAACAATACTTGGAACATAATTTGCCATATTGGTGTTTTGGTGGTGGTGGGGAACAATAGAATAGACATAAATTAGCCCAAAATGCACACCTTGCAAAGAGATTGAAATGCTACCGCACGCCATACCAGGTATGCTGAGTCCCAAATAAAATAGCTAGGCATCAACCTAACTCATAAAAGTTTTGGATTCTAGTATTGCTTTAGGTAACCATGCATATATTAAAACACACAATTTCTCTAAGTGACAAGTGTGTGTGTGTAATCAAGGCCGGGATGCACCATCAATACAGACCTAATAACCTTGAAAGACTATATGGAGCTCATAGCTTGCCAAGTTTATATTGCATTTGGTGTATATGGTCAATCCAATATGCTTTGTTTGGGATAACTCATCTTTTTGAGTGTGTACTAGGTCACATACCCCCCCCCCCCCCCCAATTGGCCATTTCCCATGTCCTAGGCTGCATCACACCCTTTGCCACCTCCCAGGGTGAAGAACATATACCTGGTGCCCCAAAGTCCGGTTGAGGTATCCACCCTATGCAGATTAAGCTCAGATTATACCATCTGATTGGGACTTTATACATGCTAGGATTGGTTAGATGGTGGGTAGCATATCTAGTGGGAGGTAGATTCTTCATGTATCAAGGTTGAAGGTGGCAGGTACTGACATCTATTAACCTAACAAATATTTAATCTCATATTGGATGGATGGAAAGATAGAGACAAGTGATCTTTTTCCATGGGTGCTGATGCATCCTGTTGATCCCACTGCAATAAGTGGTGGTTGAGGCAATAGGCCAAAATGGTAATAAATGTAGACCTTTAACTATTATAGATATTACAGAGTCTAATATAGGACTCAGGCTCTGTGGCAGGTAGGTGCAGTCATGTTCTCACTGGTAGTTCCACCCCCTGAGGCTATATGGAGACCAGACCAGAACAGAATATCAAGAAGTATGTGGTCATACCATTACTAGCAGATTCAACTGGTGGTTTAGGTAGTACTGTAAGTAGTGTTTATTTTATTTGGTGTACAAGCAACACAGCCAGTGCTGAGCAGTTCATCCCCCCCCCCCCCCCCCCCCCCCCCCCCCCCCCCCTTGTGCTTTGTAATTGATTCAATCCAATTTCAATTGCCTTTTCCTGGTTGATATACAGTACGACCACTAATTAATTGCCTTTACTGCCTACCGTACCCTTCCCATCTGTTGTAAAGGTACTTACAAGTAGTAGCACAATTTTTTGGGACAACAAATCCGCGAACTACGACTAGCTTTTAGCTAGAGCGAGCCCATGATGATTTGATTTACTATGACTGACTTTCGTCCATCATTATTATTTATGAAAACTTAAATTGTCTACTCCGTTTCCTTGGGAGCGATGATGTCTATGACACGGACACGACTAACATTTTTCGTGTATCGACGTCGTCTTTTTTTCAAGCATCACATCATCACAATAATGAAAACAACCAATCATCAATCAAATATGTAAATGGCGAACCGAGAAAACCCAATGATTGAAAAAATGTCAATTCTGATTTTCATGTCTGTCTTTTTCGCTTTGTCCATCACGGAGACACACATCATCGGTTTTGCCTTCTTATACGACTTACATTTACTACAGCGTAATGTAAATGTACAGTACTTCAACTGAACAGTAGGTACCGTAATGCACATATATGGCGCACAGTAGACCTTGGAGTGAGGGCAAGTGGCGATAGTAGAAGCAGGTTATTCATAAGTCATAATTCATAATCTCAACAAAAAGTAAAACAAAAATAGAAGACTCACTCATTCTCTGATTATACAACTACTAGTATCATCATCCTTAATATCACCGCCGCAACCACAACCACAAACAATACCACAACAAACAATGATGTCTACATTCACGTTATCACCATCCACCGCTACTAGTATGGTTGGCGTCTTATTATTATGCTGTTCCCTTTTCTCATTAGGATCAGTAACGGCTGCCATTGCCGTTGCAAGATCAACGACTACTATGCCTATGCCTACTACAAGACCTGCATCTACTAGTACTGTTACAATGATGGCAATGACTGCTGGGTAGTCGTACTTTAATAGAAATTGGAAATAATAACCGCGATGGAAGTCCAACACAAGCACAAACACAACCTCAATTCCGAATAGATATAACCTACCTTGATGATGATTATGAAAATGGTTTATTAATCTTACGTCGAGCTAACATCAACGACAACGATAATGAGAAGAAGATGAAGAAGAACGTTAAACATGAAATTCATTTCAATCCATTACTACAGAAAACATTCCAAGCTATAAAGAATCCAATTGTTGCATCTATACTTATTGGTAATGCTGCATCAATGATTGGATTAATACCATTAGGAGTATCAGGATTTTTACCTGCGATATCAATTGCAATATTTGGTGGTAAGAGATTGAAAACAATGAATTGGTCACCATTATGGGTGAAACAATTAAAAGAATTTGCTTCAAGTGCATTCAATAAGGTTATTCAAGAAAAGGATGAAGTAAGAACAAGAGCGAGAACTACTGCCGTCCTCTAGATAGGTAACAACACGTACGTACGTTGCTTGCTTGCACCGCAATACAAGACGAGACAAGACAAATACAAATACAAATACAAATCACACGCAATAAGATAGAATAGAATATAGAATAGAATACAAAGTAGATAAAATGAAATGATACAATATAATATAATATAATAGAAACGAAATGAATGAATACAACATAATACTATTATACTACTCTTTCCTTCTCCTTCTATTTCTCTTATATACTATACAAGAAAAGAAACATACAATACAGTACAAAAAAAAACATCCTACAAGTCGTGTTGTATGGACTGCACTGCTCACCAACAAACACATATACGCAGTAGCAGCAGCAGTAGCAGTAGCAGTAGCAGCAGCAGTAATCAATAGCTTTCGCTGTCTTCGCTTAGCTGAGACACAATACTACTGTACTGCATGTTCGTTCCCATTCACTATTCTACCCAATCATGATTCATTTATCCCGCACTTCACCCAAAACTTCAACTTAAGCGCACCACCCTATTATAACAATTGATTATAGTGTTTTACCACTTAGCTAGGTAGCTACTTCAAAGTAGCTACAGTACACGTTCTGTAGATCTTAAGGTCCTTACGAAGTACTGTAACTTCTGAGAAGAGTCCAAAGAACGACCACTAGAGCAAGAAGAATAAACGACGGAAAATGCGATGGCACCGGATGATAAGAAGCCAAAGAACACAGCATGACGAGGAAAGATAAAAAGGACAAAGAAAAGCAAGAAATCGAAGTGGTCGCAAACATCACAGGAAATTCCCACTGCAGACAATGTACTAGTTGCTATTCCAACCTCTCAATCTCACGCAGAAATTGAAAAAGAACTTGAAGCTGAAGCACTAGATAGCCTCTCAACCCGTCGTAATCTACAGACCGAGGATAAAGATATTGTAACAACAGTTGGATGCGACGTTTTAGATTGTGAACTGCTTTTCATTCGTCCTTCTTTAAACCCCTAATTTTACTACTTGTTACGTGTGTGTAATAACGTTAATTGCGAATGGAGGGACTGGAATTGATATGGATGCACAAGCAATAGCTACTACTGGACTCATAGATAACTTGCTGGTATTGTCACAGCAGATCTCGATTTTGTTGTTGTTGTTTTCGCAGATGAAGATGATTCTACATATGTACCTACAGCATCTCCTTCCGAACCTTCAATAGAAACTATGGCAGTAGTACCAGCAGATGAACCAACACCAAGTCCACCAACAGCATCACCGGCAGTATCACCTACTGCTACTCCTACCACTTCCCTCCATCAAGTAATCCTACCAGTAATCCTACCAGTATACCTACCGGGAAGCCAACAATGATTGGAACTGGAACTGGAACTGGAACCACACGCCACATAAACCTATAAGATCCTGCTAATTTTCAGCCAGATACTCTGAGTATCTTATAACAAAAATCTAGAACAGACACTCAGCTAAGATACTAGTACTAATTCTGCATACATTGGTCTATCCAGTGTCCATTGATATTTAGAAGAAATTAGCTCCTAAGTGTCCTCGTATCTTATATAGGTCTTATACGCTAGTGCGGAGCGTAGTTCCACACCGCAGTGATACTTAAGAAGCTACTACAGTACTAACTGAGGACAGATTGATATCGTAGAATACGTACTTCCATTACAACTTATGAGATTTTGTTATGTTTTAAAGGAACGAAATAAATAAATGTATTGTATAGTATGTGATAAATAGTAAATATTATTTATTGTTGGTATTATTTATTCTATATTATGTTTAGGATTGTGCTGTATTTATAATAGAGGTATTAGTTCAAGGAATTTATTCTAAAATTTTATCGATATTTATAACTGACATATATATTATGTATGCAGCAATGAATTTATTATTTCATTATGGAATGTCGAGTTATGTTTCCATAAGCGCATGTGGTGCATCTTCATCTTCAAATCTTGAATTTCGTCGTCGATCTTTTTTGTTTGATTCTGACGGTGATGATCGTCTTTGTTGTTGCTTGCTGTCTCCGCGTCGATGTGCTTGTGCTTGATGTGTTTGCCGTCGACTATTCGAAACAAATGCTCGTCGTTGGGTAGTTTTTTCTTTCTTGTTCTTATCCTTTTCGTCTTCTCGATTCTTTTGGTTATGACTGTGGTGTCTAACAAGTAAAATCTTCTGATACAAATGATCAGTGCATGAGGAAGCAATTAACTTGGAGGATGCTTTTTCTTGAAGAGGAGCATGCGCAGTGGGTGCAGGAGGAGAATAAAAGTTGCCTTCATTATCAACACAAAGACTTCCACCTCGTAAAGACGACAAGGTCGCCGACAGAGTGGAAGCAGCGGAAGATGAAAAGAGATTACCTTCCTCATCCACGCATAAATCACCGATCTGGTTGTTTTTGTTATTCTTGTTGATGACATCATTAACTCGATCACCACCTCCTCGAAGTAAAAATCCTGGTTGAGAGATCGTAGAAGAAGCTGCTATTGCTGTTAAAGATGGACTAGGAGAATCTTTAGAGGTGGGGAAAGCGGACGGGAGGAGTGATCGTCGTGAAGATGTTATCGAAGAAGAAGAAGTTGCAGTAGTAGTAGCAGTAGTAGGAGAAGATGAATATAAATTGCCTTCATTATCAACACAAAGACTACCTCCTCGTAGTTTAGATAAGGTCACTACCGTCATGGAAGACGACGAAGAAGAATAGAGATTCCCTTCATTGTCTACACAAAGATCGCCGATAAAGTTTTTGTTTGTATACCCTCCTCGTGATCGTCGCAAGGCAAAGGCAGTTGAAGATGAAGATGTCTTTCGTCGTCGAGTCTTGGAGGCAGAAGAGGATGAAGCTGGGATTGTTCGTCGATGAGTTGTAGTAGTAGTAGTAGCAGCAGTGGATAAGAAGGGCTGTGATCGGAGTACCTGAGACGGCGAATAAGTACTATACAAATTTCCTTCTTCATCAACAGACAAGCCTTGTGATGATTGTTGTGAAGATTGGACAGTCAATGCTGTGGATGTCGCCGGACGGGTGATTGCTAAGGTATCCTTTGTAGCTGCTGCTACAAGAAGTACTAGTAGTATTGCTGAGTATGAAGTCTTCATATCTTTTGTACGTGTGTGTAACGGTACTATTTATTTGTTCTTGTTCAAACTTGTTGATGGGTGATGGGTGTGGTTTGAGGGAATCGACTATTTTTAAGACGAGAGAATACGGTGTGTGAATGGAGAGGTCCTTTTTTTTTTATGAACATACCGTTTGTGTACGTAAAAAAGATGTGATTTTGCTTTATTTTTTTAGAATTGGAAAAACTATTTTTTACGTGAGAATTTTACGTGAAGTTCTATCGATTTGGAGAGAAGTTCTTTTTCAGACGATGATGAGAATTTTAAGCACTGCTTGCATACTTGCACGGCAGATTGCCATGTTTCAACGCTACGTACAGTACTAACCACATTACTTGCAGAAGAGTTCGCCGATGATTTAACACGGCGGTGAGATGACGGGTGATTGATTCGACTTCGATTCGATTCTATTCGTGCTTTAACCTACAATAATCGCCAACGATCGATCTTAACGATAGATTGTTTTGATTGGATAATTCAACATGACATCATCGTCGTGACACTTGAACACAATTTTTAATTTTATTAAATAAATAATGATGATTGGCTGTGATTGGAGCCTTGATCGTGGCAAACAACAAAACAACACGCGTACGCGTCCTCGTCATGACTGACTCTCAGATGAGAAAATAAAATTATTTTTGCGTGTGCGCGTCATCACAGTAGGGAAAATGCGGAATCTACTGTAAAGTAGAATGAATCATCACTCTATCGACTACTTCCTCCGTGCAACCAGGGGTATTACCCCTGCGTGCAACCGTAACTTCACGCGCCGCTACCAGGCGAAAAATTTAGAAGGTTATTAACACGCTATCACTCAAAAAACTAAATAATGCCCAAAAATAACTAGCAAATACTAGTAAAACTATTCATCATTCAACTGTGTGCAACTCTATCAATAAACAATTTTTTTCAAAATTTGAAGGTTCCATCTAAACTATTATTCTACACAGATTCCATATATGAACATCCATAAGGTTCTACTTTTTTTTAATTTTCCAAGCAATTTACAACTGACGGAAGGCCCAGCAAAAAAGGACAATTGGGGGACAAATCGGGACAAAGGGGGACAAAATCCCCCTTGTAAAAAGGGGGTATGTCGCACAATGTCACGACATACATGTCGCATTTTGTCATCCCCCGCTCGTTACATTTGATGGAGGTGCTGTAGACGTCGCGCAAGGA
>FMBT01000834.1:0-11141 GCA_900095095.1 Fragilariopsis cylindrus CCMP1102
CAATAGGGAAATATATAAATAACTAAGTTAACTAGCAAACATACAGTCTCTTCAAGCATTACATAGCCATAGCAATCACAAGTACCTCAGATCGCAGAGGGTGTCTATATTGTATTTCAACACTCTATGTAGATGCTGTGCACCCAAACCATCTGGTGTTGTCCTCTGCAACCTTTTCAAATGAGTTATTGTGTTGTACATTCTGGTCAAAAATCATGTTGTTGTGTGTGCCTTCCACACCAACAATTCCGGATTTCATTCTGCAACCACAGGAACAGAAAAGTTGTAGGAGGCAAACATAATGCTCTAGTACTCTATGTGGATGCTAGTGCACCCAACCCATTGTATCTGGTGTTGTCCTCAGAAACCCTTTATAGAGATATTTGTATTCATTATTTTTTTGATCAAAGATCATATCATGTTGTTGTTTTTGTGCCTTCCACACCAGCAAAATGAATTCTATTCCGCAACCACAGAACAGAACAATGTTCTAGTACAATATTGGATTTTTGTGCACCTGACCCACCTGGTGTTGTTCTCTGAAACCCCTTTATTTGAAGATCTTTTGTGGTAAATTTCTGATCAAAATCATATCATCAATTGTCCAAAATCATACATTTATTTCATTATTTAAACATACCACCAGGTAAATTAGAAGACAGAATTGGTTCACTGTCCTCACTAGGACATATTGCATGCGAATGGGAAAGCCTCATCATCCAACCCACCATTATTTTGGATGTAATTGTAGTTTACCCCTGTTTTCCAAAATTACTCATATAAAAACAATCAAGGACGTACTTAGAATAGGCACTGTTGGTTGGAAAATGATCCCACACCAATTTTGATAGGAACATCCACACACATACTCATAAAATAAACTATTTATCTTGACTGGACCACATACAGTAAGATATGAGCCAAATGGGTGTTCAACTACTGTACATAGATTACACCAGTAAAAAGAAATTGGTTGACACACACTTTTTGGTAAATGTTTGCCTCGCAATTGTCATTTTGGACATGAGCATGGGTATGGGTATATGGGGAGATGTATGTGTATGTGTATGTGTATATATGTATGAGCATGCTCATGAGCATGAGCATGAATATGAGCATGGGCAGTTGGTGACGAGGCTGCTGCTGAATGCATACAAACTCCCTTTTCTACTGCAGTTATTATTGATATTTTGTTCCTGACAATTATACTATTAATACATACATCAGCACAGGTAAAGATGCATTAGTTCCATGTTGTAATGGATCTTGCATCCAGTCAAAGAAATGTCTTCTTCTGTGCACCATCATATATATTACCATGTATATTTTTCTGTAAAACTCCTTATTATAGAATGGAATAATTTGCCTTGAAATGTGGTGGGGCAGCCTTCACCTGGAATAATTTCCTCCATTAGTATGGCCTGATAAGCTAAGGAGGGAAGAAGGGAGGAGAGATATGTCTATGCCATGTATGCATGTACATAACAGGCTAGCTAGTGGTAGGACCAGCACTACTAGGTAAAATGACACCTGCCAAAACCCTTGAAAATATCTGTGTTGTAACAGATTATCTTACTGAGCACTTAGCCATGGAGTGGAACCAACTAGGAGTGGAGAAAGAAAGAAAGAAAGAAAGAAAGAAAGAAAGAAAGAGAGAGAGAGAGAGGGAGAAAAAAAAGGAAGAAAAACACAATATGGACACATAAAGCAGGGTAGGACTAATGAGGTGGTAGGACCAGCATAATATGTCTTGCCAAAAAAAATATGATGTAAAATTAGTAGAATGAGAGAAAATCAAAAGCTTACACGTAGCTATGGAGCGTTGGAACCCACTGTCAAGAGAGGGAGGGCGCAGTAGCAGTAGGAATTGCCAGTCAAGATTTTCTTCCTAATCAACACTGTACTAATAAATAAAAGATAAATGGTACCAGATTAATGCAGGAGGAAAAAGAGATGACAAAAAGACCATGGATGTAGTATACAGTGAGCGTGGACTTGACTAGCACCAGTATGGAATTGTTGCAAATTCTTGTGTAAAATCAGGATGAGAGTGAGATGTTGATCTAGTCAGCATCAGAATAGCCCACAATACTTAGCTATGGAGTGGGACCCAGTATCAAGAGAGAGGGAGATCATAGGTTTATATAGAGGGCTAGAGTAGCAGGACAAGAACACAACTTGTATGAAGTTCTTGTCTAGATCAGATGAATGACAGCAACTAGTAGCTCCTCCTTAGCAGCAGAGTGGGAAAATACCATCAAGAGAGAGTTAGAAAGGAAGAGGAAGGAAAAGAGAAAGATAGGGTGAATGTATGGGTGTACACAGCAGACTAGTGGTGGTCTTACCACCAACTACTATGACTAGAAATGCAAGAGATAGTCGGCATAATAGGTTGTACTTAAAAATGTATAGTGGAACCCACCACTAAAATAGAGAGAGAGAGAGAAACAGTACAACACAGGGTAGTGGGCAGGACTATACTAACTAGCACAATTAAAAAGACTTGTGTGAAATTACTGCAAATTCTTGTTCAAAAGAAGGAGAGTGGCAATGATGGTGGTCAGTAGCTCACAACACTTATTTAGCCATGGAATGGAACCAAACCCCCACCATCAAGAGAGATGGAGAGGTAGAAGATATAGAGATAGAATGAGATGTGAGTGTGAGTGTGAGTGTGAATGTGTGTGTGTGTGTGTGTGTGTGCGTGTGTGTGTGCGGGAGAGAGAGAGAGAGGGTATGGTACATGGTGCATGGTGCATGGTGTGAATGTGGCACATGGCGCAGTGCAGTCCATAGTGTTGAAAAGTTATGCACACAATATAATGGCCAATTAACAGAACCAAGGATTTTTCTTTATCTTTTTAAATTCATGATTTGATGTATTGATTGTGGGGTGCAATGCGTATGCTCTGTGCATTGTGAGCAGCACACTTTCCTGCTGAGCAGAGCAGGGCAGTGCAGACAGTAAATATTTTATTATCCCTGTACTAGTACTCAAAAGTTAGAGCCTACTAGTATAGTAGTTCCTACACATACTGTGCATGTATTATTATTAGTGTAGAATACCAAACAGCTACAAATAATAAAAATAATACTGAATAATGATTACAAGATGATGTACGACGTACGAAGTACGTACTTCGCACCTGTTGTTTAAAAGGCTTAATTGTTGTATTGAGATTGCTTATTCAGTCGAAGCAAGTTATTATATTCATTATCCTTCTTCTCTCTCATTCTTTTCATTTTAGTAACATACACAACAGCAGTGTGGTAAATGGGGATGGGCTGGGTGTTTATTACGTATATCGTATATCGGCTGCATCAATTATATAATGTCGTTGCCTAATAACAATAATATCAACAACAACTATGCTGCTAGTGGTCACGACGATGAAGCTATAATCCCTGCATCATTCACTGCTGCTGCTGCTACTGGTGGTAACGATGGCGGTAATAGCAGCAGCAATGACAACGAAAACGTCGACAACAATAACGCAGCTATAGTCACAACCACAGCTACAGAATCAATAGAAGATTATATCAATGGAAGCGACTACGAGTACGACAATGACGATATAATGGATGGTGATGCCAATGATGATATTGATATTGATATTATGGATTTTATGGATAATAGAAATAAAAATAATAGTAATACAAATAATGATGATGCAGCATTAATTAATATTAATATAGAAGAACATGGTCATATTAATGATCCAATTGTACAACCTGCACGACGTAAAATCAACAAAATAGCAGCAGCAGCAATAGCAGCAGCAGCTGCAGCAACAATAGAAACGAATACAAATACAAATGATGGAACTACAATAATACCAAAAAAGTACAAGAAAAACGAGAAGATTAATATTGGTATAGTATATGAAAATAGTATCATCAGTCGATTATATATACCCGATCGTATTTATCGGAAAGAATTATGGTATCATATACGATTAGTAGCACCATCCCCTACATCCGAATTACCAATTGGACAATATAAATGGAGATCCAAAGATGCTATTGCAGCCTATTGTTTAAAATGTAAATGTCAATTTACCTATAGTATTGGTACATCTAAAACTATTACCAGACATTTAATCTCTTATCATAATTATAAAACTAAAACTAAAGCTAAGAATAATAATAAGGTAGTGACTAAAAATACTAATACTACTAATACTAAGTCGAAAACTAAAATGGAAGAAGCAGTAGGAGCTACCAAGGCAAAAGCAGAAGAAAAAGAAGAAGGATCAACAGCAGCAGCAACAATAACAGTAACTACCAAGGCGGCAGCGAAAGCAAAAAAGACTAAGCCGAAAAAAACAACAAAAATGAAAACGACGACTAATAATAAAAGAAAAAGAGCAACACCAACAGAAACGATTATGATGGGCGTACCACCACCTGCTAGTAGTAAGATGAAACGAAATAATACGATGATGAAATCCACGTCGTTAACGTCAACAACATCAACAACAACAACAGATGATATCAATATTACTACTATTCCTACTACTACTACTACTCAGAAAAAGGCGATGACGAAAATCATAAGAAAAAGGGCAGCGAGCAGTGGTACAAACAAAAATAATAATGATACCATCAACAATATCAAAAGGGGGAATGAGAATCAACAACAATATTTTCAAGTAGAAGAAGGAGAAGAAGAAGAACAACAACAAGACGAGGATGATGATTCGTATGCTGATGCTGATGCTGATGGTGATGATGAAGGGAAATGGGGGAACGCGAAGGCAAAGGCAATAGCGACGAAACTACTACGAAACAACACTGCGATGGGGAAAACTAATGAAAACAACAACAACAGTAATAAGAAGAACGATAACGATAACGATAACGATAAGAATAACAACAAACAAAAAATCCAAGGTAGTTCTTGTAGTAGAACACACGAAAATAAAATTGCTGCAACAACAACAACAACAACAATAAATAATGCTTTATTTCGTTGGATGGTTGGATCGTATCAAACGTTAGATACTATTATGCATTATTCGAACAACAACAACAATAACAGTCACAAAAATTTATTCGTTGAATTTTGTTATACATTAAATAAATCATTTCAATTACCAACATCCACAAATAAATTTATGGATTCATTAGCAAAATTGAATCAAGATAAAATACAAAATGAAATTCAATTCTATGTATCAAAATTATTTACTCCTACTATTGCTACTACTACTACAACTTCTCATACTAAGAATCAAAATTGTAATCCGGTAACAATCAAAATCAATGATGGTGGTGGTGATGGTGGTGGTGATAATGTTGTTGGCCTAAAGGATAATATGAATACTACTACTACTAGTACTACTACTAAAAGTAATAACAATGAATATGAATACTTTTCTGTTTCAGTAAGAAAAGTACGGGTTATTCGCCGTCGTAAGACGATATCGTTTCCAGAAAAAGGGGAGGAGGGGGAGCGGGATAGTATTGCTAATAAGAGGAAGGCTGGCATTGGTGGGAATGGGGATAGGAATGGGAATGGGAATGAAGATGCTGATGCTGATGCTGCTCCTGCTGAAATAACTAATGATGTCGTAAAGGACGGCAGCATCGGTGTGGACGCGAATGATAATAGAAATGGGAATGAGAATGGGAATGGGAAGAATCGAGATAATCACGAGAACACTAACAACAACGAGAACGGCAATGGCAACAGTATACCGTCACCGCCGCAAGATCGTACTACTATTATCCATGGTGTACAGGAAGACATATTTTATCCAGTACGTGTTACATTCTGTACACCAATGTTTGAATTGAAATCATATGTAATAGCAGTAATACCAGAGTCGGAGGTAGTAGCGGTAGCGGTAGTGGCAGGTACTACTATGGAAGGGGAAAAACAAAAAAAAAATGAAGACAAAGAAGAATGCGGTAGTGGATCATTATCATCATCGTCGTCGTCATCGTCGTCATCATCTTACATCAACGCCATGAAACTTGCATTAGACATCTATGGGCTCCCTCAAGATAAGATCATCAACAATACTGTGATAATCAGAGGTGGTTCCTCTTCTTCCGGTGTAGGTGAAGGAGACAGTAAAAAAGAGACGACACCCACGGAAACAACAACAACGACATCAACGCTAGCAGCGGCAACAACAATAATACCGCAACCTGAATATTGTATCCTCGATCGACTGGATAAGATTGTCATGAATGCACTTCGTCGATTATCAAATACTAGTTCTACTTGTACTGCTACTACTTCCGGTAGCAGTGTAAATGATCTGTCGCGTACAATCCGAGATTTGTTGTTACGACAACGACGGGACGACAGAGCAGAAGAGGACGAGACAAGGACGTTAAGCGTTAAGAATATTTACCCCTTATCATTATCATTGTTTCCATCGATACGAGCGTACGAACATTTGAAGAGGACGGCAGCGATAACAACAACTGGTACGATGATGACAACTCAAATTTTATGCACGTTAGCTCCCTTTCATGATGCAATCCGAACTTTATCAGAAGACAATTATCCTACATTTGGACTGACGATTACTGTCCTTCGGAGAATCCGTTATGTCCTCAGCCAACAACAACAACAACAACAGGAATACGAACAAGACGTCAATCACGATCATGATCAAGTAACGGTCGGTTTTATCTTCGCGATGAAGGAACAAATAGAATTAATCCAAACTTTTAACGATTCAATCCGCGAAGAGTTTCTGAATGCTGTAAATATGAAAGAAGATGGTACTCCTCCATCGATGGCATGGACAATGCCTCTTGATCCAAGATTAATTGCCATGAGTATTCTATCGGACCGTGAACAAAATGTATCAAGATTAAAATTGATTAGTGAAGTACAAAAAATTGCTGTTCTTATTGATCAAAAGGAACAACGTGAATGTGAACCAGAGAAGGCAAGTGTACCGATGAATGACGCTATGGGTGGGATATTTTGGGGAGAAACAGATTGCACTACTACTACTGCTGACGACAATAACAACAGCACGGGTTTACCTGGTGGTGATGCAACTAGTAGTGGAAATGTAAATGTACATAATTGTGAATACGCCAAGAAAAATGTTGAATCCTATTTTAATACAGTCCAATCACAACGGCGTATAACAGATCCATTACTTTGGTGGAAGAATAATCAAGATCAATTTCCAGAACTTGCGATACTTGCACGAAAATGGATTTTTTGTGCATCCTCTGTATACGGTCGACGTACAACACGTGATAATGAATACGACGATGATGTAGTAGTTATATCATCATCACCAGCAACAACAACGTCGTCGTTCCGTAACAATAATTCGGATTCTACTACTACTACTACTATGAGCCAAAGGATCTTCTTGCACGATAATATTGATTTGATTTAATAAGAATAGAGTAAAGGGACAATTTTCTACTACTACCCTCTCGTTTCAATTCATTTATTATCTGTATACAACATGTTAGACTTAATATAGCTATATATGCCTTCAAATACCTTTTACTGTACATCACTGTGAGGTTCTGAGTACTGTACGCACTCTTTTAGTGTAAGGAGAATTGCACATAAATAAAAAGACGAAGTTTTTTTTGGACTTTTGGTTGCTCCTTTGGGACGACTAGGGAATGCTTGTGCTTGTGGAGGAGGTGATCGGGCTGTTGATGTTGTTGATGTTGTTGCTGTTGCAGAGGCTCCTTTCGCTTTTGCAGCATCTCTGTTGCATCCTCCTGCAATTTCATCTTTTCACTTGATTAGACGTACAATAACGGTACAGTACCGTGTTCTAGTCATCGAGTCGAGTGAGTCGAGTCGAGTTGCATCCAGTCGTGCGACTCATAAGATAAACATCATAAACATTTACTATCACTAACTAACGTACGGTATCATAAACAGACAGGCACTAATCTTCCTTCAAAAAACAAAAAATCGAACCCCAGATCAAAACAATGACAGCTAGGCTGATGACATCAAATCACAACTTATCATCATCATTAAAATTGCAATCCGGTGCTGCGTTTGCAAGAGTGTGTGAGAGAGAGAGAGAGAGAGAGAGAGAGAGAGGAGAGGAGAGAGAGAGAGAGAGAGAGAGAGAGAGAGAGAGAGAGAGAGAGAGAGAGAGAGAGATATGTCGACAAAATATACATTAACTGCTGCTTCATTACGTTTGGCTGCTAAACGATAGATAGCTCTCCTGAAACGAACTTCGTCGATCGAGATTATTATTGAGAGATAAAGGGAAAAAAAAATGCAAACTTCCAATCAAAATATTATGACTTCGTCGTCATCAAAGTCGTCGTCATCAAAGTCGTCATCGTCGTCATTTCTGTCACCAATTAAATCAAGGGGACAACAAATACGCTCGTCGTCGTCGTCATCATCATCATTCCTGTCACCAATAAAATCATTCTCATTAATTTTTTGTCTTAAAATTGGTGGATTTTTTATTTGTATATTATCTTTAATGACTATTTCTTATCAAATGGGTATTAATACTACCAGAGATACTACTACTGCTACGCAACAAATTGATGCACCCGCCTACCAGCAACAACAACAAAAACCAAATCAAAAACAACAAGAACCAATTTCGACGACAAGCGAAGAAGAAGAAGAAGAAGCAATACAACAAGACGACGTAGTACCAGAATATCAAGTTCCGTTCATCTATAAAAAAGAACAAAATAGGATTGATAATACTATAACAGATGAGAAACGTTGTAAACAATTTGATGTAGAACGATTAAAGAAAGGCACTCCTTACTATGAATATGCCAAAAAGCGAAAAATATTTTTAGGTACAATGTTAGCAGATGAAAGTAATGATGTTATGTTAGCACATGCCACCGAAGTATATAATATGTATGATGGTATTGCATTCGTGGAAAGTAATACCACACATTTGAATACACCACGGTCGATGCATTATGGACCAAATAGTTTAAATGCATTACGTATAACAAAAGGTGAATTATTTGGTAGATCTAATAAAACACATGTGAAAGTAAATTATTATTATGCAAATTCGAATACACGTACATCGATAATCAATCATCCAAACTTAGAAGGTATGAATCGTGAAGTAGAACAACGATCACAAATATTACAAATGTGGATTGAGTTAGGGATGGAAAAATGGGATGTGGGTATAATGAGTGATTTAGATGAAATTGTCTCCAGAGATTTTTTAAATGCTCTTAAAGTATGTGATTTTCCTAAATTACGATATTATGGTCCAGAATCTGAAAAGTTGGAAAACCGACCAACCTGTCAAACACCAAAAATTATATTAAGTACCATATTCTTTGAAGGGAGTCCAAAATGTATCAAGAAAAAAATATGGTTTCATCCGGATATTATATTAGGGAATTGTTTAGTAGGTATTGGAGATAATTCTGGTCGAGTTATACCAACACGTCAATATCAAAATGAATATGGAGAGCGTATAGAAGAATACGGATCTTATGATTATAAAAATTATCCAAAAGACGTGGTTGAAAACAATAGATATCCATTATGGGATGCACGCGATATACGTACAGTGAATGGTAATGATATTGGTTTAACATCCTATGTTGGTAGTGACTACGAGTATGAGGAAGGAAAAGAAACAAGTGTATACGGTACCGCATATCATTTACATAATTGGTTTAATGATATAGATATATTAAGAAATAAATATGCCACCTATGGACATTCCTTTTCACAAGCAACAATCTATCCATTATCCAAAATTAATAAAGATTTAGATTTATTCGTTCGATGTAATCGTAATTTAGGTCAAGATGGTACAATCTATAATAAAACGAAACATCCTACTAATGTTGGTGATGAAAATAAGAATAGAAATGCATTTGAATATTATAATATACAACAATAACTACAGTAAGTGAAATAAATAATGGTACTACTACTAGTAATGTCGATATGATACGTAATCCAAGATTCAATGAAACAAAGACGAATGATAATAGTAATAAAGAACAAGTAGTAGAAGGAAAAGTAAAAGAGAAAGAAGAAAAAGAATGGATTCAATTTGGTGGTAATCGACCAATATATTTTATGAATCAATCCTATGTACAATATCGAAATCAATTTGTTCAACAGTTATTGAAAGTAGATGAAAATAAGTATGGTTCTATTTATGATTGATTGTACAGTAGTAATAAAGATTAAGTACTGTACTAAAATTGATTAAAACAATAGTAAGTTTTACGGTAGGTGTATAAATTTAGATTTTCTAGTTTTTATTATTATTATTATGATATTTCTATCAGATTATCATTCTTGTCTTAGTCTGTAAGTTATTGCATGAATTCAACCACCATTGCTGAAACCAAACCCACAGTGATGCTAGTAGCAAGTAGTCCGTTAGGAGATGCAGCACTACTACCGCTGTTAACAATGATATTGTTAGTACTACGACTGCTGCTGCTACTGCTACTACTAGATGAATCATCATGTTTGTGATGGTGCTTTGGGGTTTTGGTTGGCTCATCAGCAGGACTTTTTGTCGGTGTGCCAACTCCTGGCAAGATAGGCCTTTGAGTTGGAGATTCTGTTGGTGTGCCAACTCCTGGCAAGATTTCGTCAATTGGAGAATCTTTTCTACGGCTGAACCATAAGAGATTGAGGCAACAGCAACTGCCAATAAAAGTGCTTGCTTTCTGAATTGAACCATTATTATTTTTGTGTAGGACTTGCTTTTTGTATTTAGTTTGCTTTTTGGTGTTTGGGTTGTTGATATTGTGAGGAACGAAGAGAGAAGGAACCAGGAATGATTCGTGATTTTCGTTTTTAAATGGTTTCGGATGCAATTTTCAAATCTACATAGCAACTGGTCTTCCTCCAGTCAGTTAACGCACCATTACCGTAGTACAAGAACTCGCGCGTTAAAATTAACACGCAAAAGTAGGGTTTATGAGGGAATTAATTTTGATCGAATTAATTTTGATCGGCGCGATCGAAAAAAATTGTAGACATTTGTAGACACGCGGCAGGAAAAAGTTAAGATCCGCTGTGAAGAAACTATCACACTTATTCCGCGCGCTAATTACAAAATCAATTACTTCATAGCGCTTTACTACTAGTACGTATGTAGAGCTATGAAACTGGTGACGACCAGTTACTGAGAAAATTGAATCCGAAATAT
>FMBT01000854.1:0-10002 GCA_900095095.1 Fragilariopsis cylindrus CCMP1102
CATACATATCATCAAAGACACTGGGGTGGCAGTTTAGTATGGTGATCGGTTGGAGTTTGTGTTGGAAGTTGGCTGTATCAGCTACTATTTGTCCATATAATTCGAATCCAAGGTGTTGATTTACACTTTTGGGGCAGATTCTATAGTGCTCTCCAAGGAGGTTATCCGGTAGCATTGCCAGTAGTTCCATCACCAGTTTTGCTTGTGATTTTGTCGTCTTTAGTACTATTCTTCACATACAGATTGGTTGGTATATGCTCCTCCTCTACTGTTCCTCGGTGGCATTCCACTCTAACATCACTTGACAGGTTCTTTATTTGTGCTATTTGTTGGGTGTAAGTTGATCTCCATTCATAATGTCTTTAATTCCATTTTGTATTTTCTTTTCCATTGCTGGTCTGAATACTAATCTGCTATGTCCTTTTTCAACAAATCCCAACATGTTCCAGTGTGTTGTCATTAATGAAAGGGCTGTTCATGTACAGTTATTATGGTATAAATAATTATGTAGTTTTCTTTGTAGTTCTTTTTCATTGTGAGGCATTGATACTTTCATAAATGTTTGTTGATTTGTATTGTCCCTATTTCTCATTTGGTCAAAGAAGTCGTCAAATTTTTCTGGTGTTGTGGGGAAATCATTGTTTATGTTGTTGATATCTCTTGGTACTGGTGATGTAGTTGAATTTGTTGGGTGGAATATAATTGTTGGTTCTCTGTGTTGCATTTCTCTCATTACATTCTTTATAATAATTTTTCCATCTTTACCAGCTTTATTTGCTGGTCTCCATGCAATTGTAAAAGTATATGTTGCCATGTCTGTTGGTTCTACTATGGATACTTTTGCACGTCCTCCTCTCTTTCTGTTGTTGTTATTATTACTGTTGTCGCCGTTGTTGTTGTTGTCGTTGTTTCCATTATTTCCACTATTTCCACTTGTATTATTTCCATTATTTCCTTCACTTCCGGTGGTATTTTCATTTCCATTTCCATCTTCTTCCTGCATTTGATCATCTGTCGCACGTTCCGTTGCTAATCTTCTGTTTTCATTATCTCCTGCTTGTTCAATTTGCCATTGTTACTATTCTTTCTTTTCCTGATTCTTTTTCTTCACTTGTGTTTGTAATATTTTTTATTCTTTTATTATTATATTTTTCTTTCTTGTACCTCTCCTCTTTATCTTCTTCTTTATCTTCTTTGTCTTCTTCTTGCTTCTTCTCTTCTTCTTTATCTTCAATTCGCGGTGGTGTTAAACGGTGGTGTTCACTTTGGTGCTGTCTGTTAAGTTCAAATTCAAATTCAATTCCATTGGTGATAGTACATCTGTTGTTTTCATTCTTTTTGTTGTCATTATTTCTGTTTACTTCCATCCGGATCTTCTCTTCTTCTTCTTTTTCTTCTTCTGCTTCGTCTACATCGTTATCTTCATCTTCTTCTTCTACTTCGTCTTCTGTTGTTGGTACTTGTTTCATTAGTTGCTTTGTCGTATCGAAAGATGCGTCGTCTGGTATGATACATCTGTTGTTACGTACAGGTGATTCGATTCGTACTTCCATTGCTCCATGTACTGTCGTTGTTTCCACATTTATGGTTGTTATGACCGAGTCGATAATTGGCCTTTCCATGGTTGTTGTTTTGGGTTTGCGTCTTCCATTGGCCTCAATTGTAGTCCATCCTTGTTCATCGGTGTAAGGTATTTTACCATTGTCGCTAATGCCTATAATTCCATTTTCACTGTTTTCCTTCAATTTCATCGATTTTTGGTCCAATTGTTCCTGCTTTGTGCTTCCTTGGTGGATCCTATTGATATGTTGTCATACATGTCTTCTCCATTGCTGTGGCTCCATCCTTGAGGATTAATACTGGCTTTGGTATCATCGTCAACAGTCTCTTTTAGAGGGTTGGTTCAGAGATTCGCGTAGGATTCTACGTAGTTTCAGTACTGAGGGTATTTAAGTGATATAACTTGAGGTGCGCGTTTTCAATTAATTCCAGCTGGAATTGTACCAACAATGTAATAGCTAGTAGTGTAGAATAATTTGGCAGGTCTATCGTTGACTCTCTGTCTTTCTAAGACCTTGAGGAGCAGAGAGGCAGCTATTAAATAATAAGTTATATATAATATGTAAAATATCCTCATCATGGGAGATAAACTAGCTACTTTGATTTCTCCACTTCTAATGAGAAGATTTAAATTATTACAATAGGGGAGATCAAATAGCTTTTTGACATAAAATTTTCTTTCTTGTGCGCATTTTTTTGTGGCGACACAACACAAATCCATGCATGTTGCTCCTCTTTTTCCAAACGAAGTTATGCACCACTTGTAGGTGCATTGATTGATGCAGGTTTTCATGCCCCCTTTTTCCAATTTAGCATCCACTAGAAAAACATCATAAACCAATGATTTTGTCCAATTTTATCCTTGTACGGACAATCTTCATTTCTCCTATCACAAAAACGTTGATCTTCTAATCTAGAAAGCAGCTACTACACTATTGATATCTACTGCTGCTACACAAGCAATTGACTCCCCTAATTTGAGGGAAGGTGGTAACAACAAAGGTAGTAAAGAAGGTGGTAGTGCTCCATCACAACAACTTCCCTTACCTACCTTAACATTCCGTCCTTTTGTAAACTTAAAGATGACCCTGGGATCATACTTCCTTGCTTTTAAGTATTATTGTTGACATCTGAATCCCAAGTAATACAATGACACAAACAACTTGCACAGAGGCATTATTAGAAGTAAATACATAGAGATAGTTTCATACTAAATATTATGAGCACAATACTGTATTCATGTATCTTCTGTCTTAATGTTTCATGTGCTTTATTTCACTGTAAGAGTGAAAATTGGAGCTTGTGCTTGGATATTTATGTAGAGATCAAGGAGGCAGTTTGTTGCCTTGAACCAAAACAAAAGACATCATCCTTCTCTTCATTGAATCTACAACACTTTTTACCTATCAAGTTTGTCCTAGGTTCTAGTATTGACCAAAACTTAGCCATCTGTTGTTGGTACACCCCAGATGTCCATTTACCTACATATATGTGGGTGCATGCACTCATAATATTAAGGGATAGGTAGATCTAAGCTTGCATGGTGTCAGAAAACACCAGAGCTTTCGAAGAAAGTTTCGAAGACAAGATTCAGAGAAAGATGTACCAAAAAAACGCACAGACGATTGCCAGTATTATTGATGCCTATAATAGAAGGCTGTCGAATGGATCAACAACACCGGGCAAGGTGTTGCATCAGGGGGAAGGATTTTGATGCCGCTGTTCATTGCCATAGTAAGTACTTTGCCAATCTGTTTTCACATTGTGCAAAATTCCATACATATTGCGTTGTGACACCCATATTTCAAAACCTATTTGATCTCCCCTGATATACTACTGTAGTGTGGCAGCTGTGGGGTAACTACTGTAGCATGATGACAAATTAAAAATCAAAGAATTTTAATCAACTAAGATAGGATTCCCAGTTACCCTAAATAAATGCGAAGCTCTTTGCGCCCTTGTGTCAACAAGTTCAATGTTCTATTGACGGCAAGTTACGTGTCTCATTATTCCCTTTGTTACCGCGATGGCCCGCCTGTTATATTATTAACTGATACAGTAGGACTAAACTGTGACAACAACACACGATCAAGAACAGAACAGCACTAGAATCAAGGTTGAAACAAAGTTGTGAAAGGGACTGCTGTATGATACACTGTAACTTACGACCGCAGCGCATTCATTGAAGGCATCAGTCAAGTCAAGTCGGTTGTTCCTATTTTTTGTTCTAAGCTTGTTCCTTCATTCCTGTTTTACTTGGATACTTCTATCCTTATCAACGATCAACGATGGTAGCTTCTTCTTCATCATCCTCTTCCATTATTTCAACAAAGAATCAACGTCACAAAAAACCAAAAAACAAACACAAACAACAATGCTGTAATAATAAAAATGATGAAAATAATAATGATCATTATCCCGATGTTCTTTCACTGACAACGACAACAACAGCATCTGTATCTTTGACATATGATTTTGTAATTCGTTCCTTACGAAGACGATTATGGAAAGCATTTTGTGAGGATGATTGTATTTCAGCATTACGTGCATATCAAGCTACGTTCTCTGATTTTAGATGTTGGTTAGAGGAAGAAGAGGAATTACGACGACAAAATCATCAACGAGAATTATTAGGAAAAGTCGTCGTGGCTGAAAAAGAAGAAAAAAATGCTGTTGCAGCTGCAGCAGTAGCGAAAGAAGAAAAGGAAAAACACAATACAAAAGGACAACGAAAATCGTTGTCTTGTCTTTTTTCTTCTTCCAGCCGACGATTATCATCCAAACTACTTGACAGTAATAATGATAATAATGATAATGACAATCCTAATAATGGTAATGATAAAAAGAAGAAGAAGAAGAAGGATCGCAAGTCAAAGAAACTCTCAGTGGTAGAAGCTGATGACGATGAAGATGATGATGATTATGAATTGGCGTTACAACGACAGCGTCGTCAACAAGAGGACGAGGAACTGGAGCAGCAACAAACTGAAACTGCAAGTGTCAATAATAATATAAATCCATAGAAAAATACTGGGTGGATCCAATGTACCAATATTACAATCTCAAATGAATCCATCGGAATTTTTTATTGCTGATGATATTTTAAGTCCCTACGATTATTGTACCTACGATAATGAACGACGAAAAAAAACAGGTATTACCCACCGCAGAACAACAACATCAACAATATTTATTATTTGAAGAAGAGGAACGTCAAAAAAGAAGAATACGACAACTTCGATTATCAAGTAAACCTCGAGTAGCTTTTCGAAGAATATTTTCATCAGCATATCGATCGTCAACAGCAACAGCAACGGCAACGGTACATCGACAGGGTAATGTAGAAGATACTGATTCGGACTTCGGATTAGTTAATTCTTTGGTGTCCGATGCATTGAATGAACATGATAATAACAACAATAATAATGCGAGGTTGGTACAACAGCCGCCGCCAATACTATTAGTCCGTCATCCTCTACCGAATCTAACAACAATGAGAACAACCACAACAATTCTAATACAAATGATAATAGTAATACTAATGATAATGTTTATATGACAACACTCTTCATGAGGCTGCTCGATTAGGATTTGGTGACTTTGTTAGAGTTTTATTAGCAAATAATAATGCTGGAGGAGCAGATGTAAATGAAAAGAATGGTTATATTCGTACTGCAATCCATATGTGTGCAGGTGGAGTCACAATAGAAGAAGAACGACTTATTAATGTGCAACAAATTATAGCACAAACACAAATGACGACAATTGGAATTAGATCTACAGTAATTCCAAAGGATCTTTTGGAATTGTTACGTCAAGATCCTGCAACAGCAACAACAACAACAACGAAAAAAAGTAATAACAACCACAGCACCATCAGCAGCAGCAGCAAAGGGAGTATGAAAAACGAAGATCATTGATAGAACGGGTGTTATTTAATAGAAACCGAAAAAAGAACGATTCAACAACTGAAGATACGGACGGATCAAACCATCGTACGGCTAGTAGTAGTAGTAGTAGTAGCAGGGACATTAAAATCAGGATAAAGCCTGACCCGAAACGATTGAATGAGCTTGTTACGAGTAGAATGGACGCAATGATGGCTTTACTTTCATGGATAGAAAAAGATTCCTTTCAAGGACCATCAATTAATGCTGTCGATAACAATGGTAGAACAGCATTACATTATGCTGCTGAATTGGGCCGAACAGATATTTGTATGGCAATATTATCCAATTTTGGTGTTATTTTAACAGTTGTTGACGAAAGTTCACGTACGCCTTGCGAGGTTGCTGCATTACAGGGTCATTCCTCATTGGCAGCACAATTGGAAGCTCGAGCTCTATTGTATGTTGACCCGTACGGTCTAGATGATATGATGGACAATATGATGGCAGTTTCACCATTGTCATCTTCGGGTAATAGTGGAGGTAATAATAATAGCAAAAAACTTGTCCCTCCATTTCGTTGGTTTCAAACAATGTCAATGACTGAGGTTTCTCAAAGTCGTATGACGTGGTTGTTGGAAATTCGTCGCAAATTAATACATATCAGCAACGACAGCGACGACAACAACAATATTAGTATGGAAGATAAAAAACCGAGTAGTGTTCCGAACCTCAAAAATGGACCATCATACACTACGTGGTCAGATAACCTTAACCTTCAACCGTATATCGGTGCTTCCTTTAAATCTAATACAAATGCTACCGATCATGAGCATCGTCATTCAGGGACAGAGTTATGTCGTCACGACATCATCCCACCAGCTGCAGCTGATTTGGAACGTTATTTGGCTTATCACAACTGGGAACGTTCGGCTGCCATAGATGCGTTTCGGAAGGATCCAAAGGGAGCCCTAGCTACTGCCGGGGTCAAATTTATCAAACGTGGTAATGGTAATAACAACATTGTCAAGGCGAATGATGCCGACGAGGAGGAGTCCCGTCTTTGTACAATTTGCTATGACGATGACGTCGATAAAGAAAATTGGATGCAATTCCATAGCAGTTGTAATCATGGTTTCTGTAAGGATTGCCTATTAGACTATGTCAAACAATGTGCAGTAAATAGGACGCCTATGCACTCAATCACTTGCCCGAGCCACGACTGCGACCAGGGATTATCTTTTTTAGATGTTCAATCTTTGCTGTTAGAAAAAGATAATACCGATACGTTTGAACGTATCAAAGAAGCAAGCACAGAGAGTTTTATCACATCATCTTCTAACTACAAGTATTGTCCTCATCCAGGTTGCGAAGGCGTCGTGCATCGTCTAGATCAGCCCGAATGGACGAATGCTGGGTTCGATAAAACTTTTCTCGATTATACAGGTGCAGTTTGTACTATTATTACTGATAGAGCTAAGATTGGAGACGATTGTACTTTGACATATGAAGGAGTGGAGGATCTTGATTATAACAATTGTCGTAGTACTCGACAGCCTCCGAAGGCACACAGATTTTGCTTTTCGTGTTTAGAACCCGTACATTGGCCCCTCAAATGTGAACGTATGAAAGAATGGAAAGAAGAATCACAGAAGAGATCGGTGAAATAGACACCCCTAACGGCGACTTCAATGAGCTCGCTCAAAATATGTGGCTCAAGGCTAATACTCGTCCTTGTCCTCATTGTAAAGCCCCGATTGAGAAGAATGATGGATGCAATCATGTTGTATGCAAAAGTTGCTCCTTTGAATTTTGTTGGGTTTGCATGAAAGCTTGGTATTTACATACGATCGAAACAACTGATGGTAAGTACAATAAGTATAAACAAACATTTCCTTTTGCTGTAATTGTTCTTCATTGTTTTTAGTTCTGAATATCTCTTCTGACAAGAATACTTGTCCTCTATATTTTCATCATAGGCTACTTCCGATGCAGCATTTGGGAAAAGGACGACTCAGGAAAGGAGCGTGACAACCATATAGACTCTTTGAATGGCACCGAAGGATACGGAACTTCAATATACACTGCACGTCAGGCGTGGAGAAAGAAACAGGAGATGAAACGATTCCTTCATCATTACTCAAAATATTCTGCCCATGAAGAGAGTTCGATCTTAGAGAGAAAAATGGGAGACTCTGTGTGCACCCGCTTAGCTCCAGTAGTAGAAGCTGCCATTGCCTTCGATGGGTCGCCGTTGTTCAATTTTGGAGGAAACGGTCTATCTTTTGTTCACAATGCATTCTTAGAGCTTTTAGAGTGTAGATCAATATTGAGACATAGTTATGCCTTTTCGTACTTTCGATATCCGCCATCATCTTCAAACGAATTACCACCAGCCGTAGGTTACCTTCATAATAGTAAACGGAAGGAGAAAGCACGATTCGAACGTACACAGTCAGAACTCGAAATGCTCACCGAACAAATGAGTGACATCGTTGGTAGATCTCACATCAGAGCCACCCAGGTGCAAGTCGCGTATTTAACGGCTGGAGCAGCCGCGAAGAGAGTTGACTTTACGAATTTCATGTTCCAGATTTACAGAGAAGAGAAAAAAGAAATTGACAAACAAAAGAAACGCCAGGCTAGAGAAGAGGAAGGGAAAAAGAATCACGTATCATCTAGCTTGGAGCTATCTAATGATAGTCCGGGACAAGAAGAAGGAAGCCAGACAGAAACGTTCATCGCAGCGATGGATAATGTAAGAGCTCTGCGACGTGAGCACGATAACATCTTGAATGCTTTCAGAAGAATCTCCAGCGAACGGATGCTACGCACTAATCAAGGCATGCCCGGGGCGGAAGAATTAACAGGTATTCTAGACGGTGGTGGTGATGATGATAATGATGACGATGATGAGTACTATGATGCGAATGAGCCTGCCCAGATGTGGGCGTGTTCTCGATGTACTTTCATGAATACGGAAGGTAACCGTTGTTCCATGTGTGCTAGTTTGCGGTAACATAATGTTTGCTAACGTATCAAACCCCTAGCTAGTAGCACGAACCGTATATTACCTATAGAATTTAGCTTATAGTTCATATCACTTTATTTAGCTAGTAATCTAGTGCTGTTACTGTATCAACAATTAGTGCACCCAAAATTACATGTATTATTATTTCGATTCCACACCGTAGGAAACTCATCTTTTTCGATCTCGTTGTCATAGAACTTGCCATTGATATTAAGTGACCGCGTCGTGGATGATGAAGCGTTAAGGTTACTATTACCATCATAATCATCGTCATCCGAAGAATTTTCTTTTAAGGCGAGGAGGATTTTTCTTGTGTCTTGATTTTCAATTGTACGGATAAGCTTTCTAGTTTCATTGTCTAAATCGGAATCATCATCTCCATCACGGTCCATATCAAGTTCATCCATTACCTTATGTACGTCATAGTCAACACCCCTGTAGGAGTAATACCACATTGGTGTCCAGTATTGTTCCATAAACTGTTCTGTTGTATTGATATCGTCAATAACGACACCCCATTCAGCTAGATTACAAACATATAAATTTTGTGATCCAATATAGGTTGCCAAATCATCTACAATAAAATGTTTGGAATGTAATCCCATAGGCATATCATTCTCCTCCCATTTATTGCCGCATTTATGCCTTAAATAACATATCCGTAATTGCTTTCAACTTTTTGACGTAATTTTCATCGTCAGCCTCCGGGAATTGTTCACGGATTGTTTTAATAATTCACTACCAACATCATTACAAGTCCATCCATTCGAATAATTCGATTGCAGCCTACGTAGCCCACCAGGAGTTGATCCAAGATTTGATAAATAATCTCTACATCAACATCGCGTTCCCAATAACCTTACCAAGAATCCGTAATGTTCGTGGGCCATTGTAGTCCCGGCAGTGCTTTAGTTGTACCTGGAATTTGTATCGGTCCTAAATCTTGTAGTACATTCGAATAATGTATTTCGCTGATCCTAACATAGCAATGAATGCATCATCCGCCGGTTGGTTTTGTTGCTATTGCTGTTGTTGCTGTTTCTACTGTCTTTCGGTGACACCATCTCAACCATTTTCCCATATCGTCCCACACTGATCATAGGAACAGTATTAGTTTTGGTGGGAGGAGGATCAATAGTTCTAGTTGACGAGACATACTGCTGCCATCCATCGTCATCGTCACCGTTATCGTCATCGTTGTCGCTAATACTTGCATTGTTATGTTTAGGAATAAATTTTGTGGTAAATTCTTCGCGATACATCGGTGGATTTCTGAAGCAATCCCAGTTGGGTATTCTGTAACAGCTACACGATTTCGAGTTATGTATCGCATGTTATCAGGTAGCTTATCAATGACATTACCGATGAATGTTTCTTGTTTTTCTTCAATAAACGACCACATCGCATTAGTAAAATTATGTGCATCATTGGCGATATCTCCCTCTAACCTATCAATTAATTGCAACAAATGAAACAGGGACGTTATGAGTTAGTTAATATAATTATCAGGGACAGAGATAGAGA
>FMBT01000833.1:0-11059 GCA_900095095.1 Fragilariopsis cylindrus CCMP1102
GTGGGAATGGATTCGACTCTGTTTTAAAACATCCTATCTAATTATTTGTCAATGATAACTCAGTCGTCGGTTATATCTCTTTACACTTATATTACAAGAATACTGCATGTCTTTTTGACGTACTTTTTGTTCTTCTTTCGTAACTCCGAGGCATTTGGGCATGAATAAAATATATTATGGCATGAATTGCCCATGCGTCTTGCTAATAACTGTATTCAAGTCTTTTGTCTTTTGTCACGCGCCGCATTGAAGGAACCTCCGAAAGAATGAAGGCCTTTTTTTACTGTACGTATGAAAATCGGAGAAGCGAAAAGGAGAGCAGATATGCAAATATTACAAATAATATATTATTCTGTTCGAGCCGAATAGATACTATGTCTGCATACACACCAGTATTAAATTTGTAAATGATTCTTCTTTGGCTGTAACGGGTACAAGTGAGATCTTGTCAAAATTGAATGATACACACATACAATCATAAAATATCTTATCGGTTTACTGTATTACTAAATTGTAAATGATTATTCTGGCTGTACGGTACTAGTGAAATCTTGCTTGTCAACATTTAATGATACACATACAGTACAATCATAAAATATCTTATACAACGATGAACGCATCTACAACAGCAGCAGCAGCAGCAGCAGCAGCAGCAGCAGATGAAGAAGGAACAATCGCGTCGATATTACTATCGTTACCTGACGAGAATGATGATGAGGAGGATGATGTCAATCCTAATTATAACTATGATAGTATTAACAGCGTAGATGTACAAAAAAGCATCACAGCTATAAAAGGATCATCATCATTTGAAACAACTGTATCACCAAATTCGGTTGCTGCATCTCCTTCGACATTGAATAATCTTCAAAAATCCCACCAGAGGAAAAATACCGGTAGGCAACGATCATCGTCGTCATCGTCATCATCATCTTTAAGTAGAAGAAGATGTACTACGGATGCTGGTGTATCTATTTCTCCTCCTGATTTGAACAATAGTATTAATACAATTGGACATGATAGTATTACAATTGGGCATGATAGTAGATTACTGATAGATTATACGGATGAGGATAGAAGATCATTTTTAAGTAGAAGATGTCCAACTGGACATGGTAGTAGAATTCTCATAGATTATAAGAATGTGGACGACGACAATGATGACGGGAATGATCAGAACGAAAACGAAGGTCAGAATAATGATCAGAGAGGAAGGACAAAAACAGAAAGCACAATAAATGATGATGATGACGATGAACAGGCACAGGCACAGCAGCGCCGTAATAGTAGTGCTGTACAAGTACAACAACAACGCCGCCGCAGTAGTAGCCATCGTGTAGTACGTTTTTCACGGAAGGTAACAGTCCGTGAGACACGATCACATCATGATTATACACCTCGACAAATAAAAAAATGTTGGTATCAAGAAGATGAAGTAAATCAAATCAAATTAAAATGTTTACGAATCTTAAAACAACAGAAACAGAAACAGATTCAAAGAAGAGAACAAAATATCATAAAAGTAGATGAAGATGAAGACGAAGAAGAAGAATCGTCATCATCAAGAAACAATGAGGAAGATGAAGATGAACACAGTATCAACAATGATATAGACAGAAATTTTGGAGCAAAAGAAGACTATGTTGATGATGAAGAAGAAGAAATTGAAGAAGACCAGCACGAGGAATATTGTCTACGTGGATTAGAATCATACGAACCAATTGCATATAAACGTAAAAAACGATTACGTAATAAATCACAACAAATTGTATTTGATATAAATGATCAATCCTATGGTAATGATTATTGTAATGAAATGATTGCAGAATATTATTCAAATATAACCTCCAATTGTTCATTGGTGGCACATATTATTGGTTTACAGGATGAACGTGATGCTTGTGCAGCATATTCTTGAAAGAAGGTTATAAATGTATTGTTCCTATTACTATTCTTTAGTCTTTTTTATTTACTGTAATTTAATAATATATGTATTACTACTACTGCTACCACTGCCACTAAAAAAATGCTTACATTAAGAAAAAATCTATACTAGTATATACTGTTATTGTGCCGAAGGCACCTCTAGAGGTGCCTTCGGCAGATGATTGTGCCAAAGGCACCTCTAGTAGATGCCGATACGTACATGCTAAACTGTGTGAGAATTATGTGTTGCCCTCTTTGTTGTAAACTCTCACATGTGAAGATGATATTATAACATTGGTACATCATCCCACGTGGATCAACTCATGGTGTATGCTTGTTCATTTACTCCTGTTAGCCAAACAATTTATTATGAAACAGCAACAAGAACTGCTGATGTGTGAAAATCTGCAGGCCTCTTAATATTTGTATTAAATATCACTTGCTGTACTTCTGCTGATGGATCCACTCCTACTGGTGTATGATCATGTTGTGTTTTCTGTTCCTGCTATCAACATGATGAGACAATAATACTAGTATCAAGGACAACTACTGCCAGTCCTGTCAGCAAAACAGTATGAAGCAGGAACAACAACAACTGTATGAGAAGTCGTAGTATAGTTGGTTACACAGACCTCCCCGTTGAATGGAGGTCGCTGGTTCTAACCTGCCTATGTGATTTTAAATTTAATTTAAAATTAGATCTAATTCAGTCCATGATTATGGTTTATTCCTTGAAAGGTCTTCTTCGAGCCCTTTTAAATGGGTGGCTTACTACATCAAGGAAACATCAGGCGCTTAGTCCTTGTGAAGAGGACTTCCCCTAACACCAAAAAACATTATCTACCCCATACCTTCTGTTGGCAAAGAAGGCCTGCGTCATACCAGCCAGTTGAGCAAAGACGTTCATGCTGTGTGGTCATGGGTTCCCCCGGTCCGTGTAGCATGGTTGAATCTTGCTCAGGAGTCTTGATAAAATACGGACCAGTCAGAATCACTTTTGAAAAGTACGCTTTTCACAAGTGAATACGTTTGAAAAGTACGCTTTTCACAAGTGAATACTTCTGAAAAGTACGCTTTTCACAAGTGAATACGTTTGAAAAGTACGCTTTTCACAAGTGAATACTTCTGAAAAGTACGCTTTTCACAAGTGAATACTTTTGAAAAGTACGCTTTTTACAAGTGAATGTTACAGAGCAAACGTGAGTCGTATTGGTCG
The DNA here is from genome assembly GCA_900095095.1 of Fragilariopsis cylindrus CCMP1102. Taxonomy (NCBI): domain Eukaryota; phylum Bacillariophyta; class Bacillariophyceae; order Bacillariales; family Bacillariaceae; genus Fragilariopsis; species Fragilariopsis cylindrus. Next base: position 3,143 of record FMBT01000833.1, read on the forward strand.
AATGAGACGAGATATATAATATTTGTAAGTATAGGGTTAAGGTTAGGAACCCAAAGAGAACACAAAGAACACAAAGAACACAGAGAACACATAGAGAACAGAAAGTTCCGATACGGTAAGAGGTACCAAATTGGATCCAAAATAACTGAACAAGTGAAAGGAGCGCTAACAGTATTTATAAGAGATAGTATTCACCCAGCAACAGCAAGCTCCTTGATGTATCAGTTGTTCCCATACGTAACAAGAAACTAATTAGTAAAGAATATATATACGGAAATAATAAGTCAGTACTAGTCTATGAACGATTAGTGTGTACACCCTATAGGCTATTACGGAAGTAGGTCATCTTCGGAAGAGGATTAGGGTTCCAGTCTATTCCTCCTTTAGTATCTTCTATTAGTAATTCACATAGATATTTCGAACTGATCCCCTCATCTAAAAGTATACCTTTCGCCAGGACTGCGAAAGATTTATCAGATTAACAGTCGCAAGTACTCTCAGAACTTGCGGCGGATCTTAGTTCGGTATCTTCAATAGAAGAGACTAGTTCTTCCTCATAGGAAGACGAATAAGGAATAAAGAAAAGACGGTCGAAGGAAACCGATCTACAAGAATAGAAACAAATCAACGATAAGACTCTACAGACTATATATATAGAGCAATAGCCCGTTGATATCACACCAGCAGGGAGTGATACATGGATACGGAAGACGAATCCATAGCAGAAAGAGTAGGAAGGAGAAGAAGAATAAGAACGGAAGTAAGAGAGGAACTGGAAGACAAACTTATTGGAGGAACAATAAATTTTGGAACCGAAGAAGAAGAATCTCTTAACGAAGACAACGAAGACGTATCTACTACGATGTCGGATACAGCAGCGGCAGCTGAGGCATCCCGACTCGCAGAGGTTACAAGGATGAAAACGGATCGAGACAACGCAGTTATTACAGATCCAGATTTCATCACAGCAATCGAATCGGTGATGAATCTTAGGATCGATTCCCAAATTCCACAAGCCCTCTTTGATTCCGGATTTCAAGATTGGGAAGATCTTGAACATTTGGACCACTCTCAAGTAGAAACCCTAATGTGGTGGCCACCACATAAGGATAGGAGAACAACAACGGAAGCGGAAAAACCTACTAATCTCAACGGATTAGCATGCCTACGCCAATTCATTCGATACATGGATACGAAGAGAGATAATAGCGACGACTGGTCGGATATTGACAACTTTGACAAGACCGAATTCAAGGCATTCAGAAGAACACCACAAGGAAGAGAAGCGGTGATCGCAAGCGCACCAGTAACATCGAAGGACAAAGAACAAGTTCTCAAAGAATGGTTGAAGAGAAAACGAAACCCGTCGGATTACGAGATCTTGAATAAAGATTCACAATATCCTCAGTGGCTCATCAAATTTCATGCTACGATTCAAACACATCACGTTGCTGATGTTTTGGATGAGAACTTCAATCCCAAGAATATCATTGATACATCTGATCAACAACTTTGGAAAGAAAAACAAGTCTTTATGTGGGCTGTTTTTACTAGAGTCCTGCAGACCAACATGGGACAATATATTATCAAGAGAAACCTCAAGGACAAAGATGCCCGCGAAGTATGGTTTGCGCTCAAACGTCATTATACCGATTCGGATGCCAAAGCAATTGTCGCCGATACAATATGGAAAGAGATCAACAAAATGGATTTCTCCGAAGCATCAGGTTCAAGAGAAGCATATTGTACTAAATTCTTCGAAAAAGTACGAAATTATAACGATCTCGCAGATGATACGGAATTACTATCCATTGGACAGCAGGCAATAGCACTGAAACATGCTTTTATCCAAGACGACTCGATGAAAGCAACCTACAGCGCAATGGCAGTTCAAGCAACAGCAACAGGAAACAAGATGACTGGAACTAAACTATTTGAGTTTATAATGTCACAAGCAAAACTCCACGACGCTGAAGATGACAGCTCAACGCCTAAAACCAAGTCTAACAAGTTCAAGGTCCTCATGACACAGCAATGCCCTGACATGTCCGAGGAACAGATCGACCTGTTCTTATCGACAAACAATCAACAAGAATACAAAGCAAATCGAACAACTCGTACGTATAGTACACACCAATCACATCAAGAATATGAAGATTATTCGGTTGACTCCCTTGTTGAGCAAGGGTATACTCAACCACTTGAAGGAACTGGTGAAATGATATGCACTCAAACCGATTGCCGTAATGAAGACGATATCTCTCGAGAAATTGATATATACCATACCAACCTCTTGAGAATCAACTTCAACAACGCTGGACGAAGTCCCACGGGTCGAAGCAATGGCGCCGGCAGATCTAATTACGGAGGTCGAGGAAGAGGTAACAGCGACAGACCAGGACATAAATTTACTAGTGGTTCTGTACCGAAATGGCTTTGGGATAAGATGACCCCTGAAGAAAAGAAGCATTGGTATGGATTAGAGTCTGGTACTAGGATCCAACTAAGAACAGCAACCCAAGACAGTACTTCACCGCCGGACGAAGACACTTATGTTATCAAACAACATCGAATCATCAATGCAAATGCTGCAAAACAGAACCTGACTACAAGAAAGATTCCAATACGGTCTACTATTTCTCCAGCCTCTGCATCGAATTGTTATCAGACAAGCCTCGATCAGTCAAGTTTGAAGACGACGGATCTTATGCCGGTTATCTGACACCTGGAATTGGATGCAAAACTAGGAAAGCAGACTTTCACTGTTGGTATGATCAAGAAATACTCGAAGAAACACAAGACAATGCGATTTACAATGTTGACAAGGCCAAAAGCAGCAAAATCAAACATGGATGTTCCCTAGCAGATCGCGGAGCTAACGGAGGTGTTGCTGGCGCAGGTATGAGATGGATTGAGGGACCAGAACCACCGCGACATGTACATATTGCTGGAGTTGATGCTCATCAAATCAACAATATCAAAGTAGGTACATGCGGAGCCGTTCTTTTCCCTTTGAACTCCAAACCTGTTATTGGTATATTCAATGAATATGCTTTCACAGGAAGAAACCAAACAATACACTCTTGTATTCAATTGGAAGATTATGGTGCTACAGTCGATGACAAAGCAATTGCATTCGAAGGAACTCAACGTATTACTACGTTAGAGGGATATGTATTCCCATTAAGTATACAGGCGGGTCTGCCTTACTTAGAGCAACGACCATATACTGACCAAGAGTGGGAAACTTTGGACCATGTGATCATGACCTCAGATCAAGAATGGAATCCGATGATTTGCAGACTCAACATTTGACGAAAGCAAAGGCCTCATTGACACTCCTTTCGTTTCTGATTTACTACCTCGAGGCAACACCTATAATGTACGAGGTGAACTCATGGATATTGCTGTCAACTCACACATTGCTTGTGTGGATGATCGTTTCAATATTATGAATGATACGTCAAGCATCAGCAACAACAACGGGTGTGTTTCTTTTGATCAGTCAGAAACCATGGACATTATGCAAAATGCAATTCAACAACCAATGGAAACTGACAAATCTGATAACGGCTGCATTGAACATTTATACACCGCACCAGAATTTCCTCCAATCAATGATTTCTTTGATGCTGCAACTCTTCGATGTGTTACAAATGCATTTCGAAACAAAGTTGCATATGGTATATTTGAAACATCTATTGATCCTGACATTGCAATAGTGCTCAGGAATGGACTCCCAAGAACTCACACACCAAGCGACATTGACTATGAAGCATTCCAGCCTTACTTTGCATTCCTTCCCATCGATATTATTAAACTTACGTTCAATAATACAACTCAATATGGAAGAATGCCTGCATCAACTCGGCTTCAACGAAGATACAAGTCTCCAAGTCCTGCTATGAATGCATTCCGACTAACGATGACGTGATGACTGATGCTATATTCTCCGAGACACCTTCGGTAGATGGAGGACAAACATCGGCACAAGTTTTCTTTGGAGCTCTTTCTAGGATCGGAGCTGCATATTTGATGCGTTCCCCTATCGGCAAGACCAAGTCTACCGTTGGTTTCCTCGCAGCACTTCAAGATTTCGTTTGTCAATGGGGGTGTCCTAAATGCCTACTGTCAGATCATGCAGGTAACCAATCGAGTACTTCCGTCAGGAACTACCTTCGTGACATGTATATTCCATGGTGGCAAACCGAAGCACACAAGCAACATCAAAACGGATGTGAACGAAGATGGCAAACGGTTAAAAGCCTCACCAATCGCCTCATGGATCGTACCGACGCTGACGCCAACACTTGGTTCTTTGCCCTGACATATGTTATATTCATTTTGAACCTCACATGTGACCCTAATCTCGGCAACCGAAACCCATATTTCCTTGCTACCGGACAAGTTGGAGATATCAGCCCCATTATTCAGTTCTTCTTCAACGAGCCTATTTATTACAAGAAAATTGACAATTCGTTTGGTAACACAGAAGAACTCATGGGAAACTTCATGGGAATTGCGGAAAACTATGGCCATGCCATGACTTTCCACATTCTCACATCTGATACTCAGAAGATTATACAACGCGCCGAAATTCGCACAGCCCTTGATCCTAAGACTCGCAACCTTCGTGCGAACCCGCTTGTTGATGATGGAAAACCTTTTAAAGAGTTTATAAAAGGTCCAGACAATGGTAATTTTGGTATACCCGGACAGACTTATGGGGAGGAATTGGATGGTCGACCAAAGGGTGTCAAGAAATGGATGCCACCCACTATGTCACCCAACCAAGAACAAGTATCTCCGGGAATACTAGCAGAAGCTTCACCAGATCCGATTGAAGAATCTCCTATTATTGCTCCAAACAAGAACAGAACTGGACCTGTCATCAATCCGATGAATCCAATTGGCAAACCACACACCAAGGCCAACGGACAACCAATTGATATATCCGATTCATTTTATGATTCACTAGGGTTGGGGAGTACATACGATGACAACAAGAAAACAGGGGAGCGCAATGAGAAAGAAGCAAGATTCGATCCAGTTAGCATCAAGGGAAGGACATTTATATCAACACCTGATGATCTAGGTAATACAAAACGTTTACAGGTGTTGGACACAATTCATGAGGAAGATGCCATTGCAAAACAGGATCCGACACTTGTCAAATTCAAGGTCTTATGCAAAGAAGATCAATTTGAAGACATCATGACATACAACGAGGTAATGAATATGATTGAAGAACAAGAAGACAGTGACACTCTTTGGGCATTTCAACAAGATTATTGGGCATAGAAAGGATAAAGGAAAACCCGCAGAAATCAAGATTTTGTGGACGGGTGGAACAACATCACACGAGCCTGTATCTGAATTCATTAGAGGAAGCACCGAAAACAAATTCCTAGTGGCAAATATGCTCAAGAGCAAGGACTCCTAAATATTACAGGTTGGAAACAATTCAGAGGAATGGCAAAACGAAAGACCCTGATTGCAAGGACCATCAAGCAAGCCAAGATGAGATCGTATCGACTTTCGCAGAAATACCAATTTGGATATAAAATTCCCAGAGATTATGACGAAGCATTGGAATTTGATATGGAAAATGGTAACAACAAATGGGCACACGCCACATTTCTCGAGATGCAAATGATGGATCTATACCAGGTATTTACCGATAAAGGATTGTTCAGCCCTGATAAGATACCAATAGTTTCAAGAAGATAGGAGTTCATTTGATATATGCTGTAAAGCACGATGGCAGATTCAAAGCAAGACTGGTTGCGGACGGACATTTGACCGACATTCCATTGACAAGCGTATACGCCGGTGTGGTATCACTACGAGGACTAAGAATGGTGCTATTCCTATCAGAACTAAATGGAATTCCAGCATGGCAAACTGATGTCGGCAATGCTTACTTAGAGGCAAAGACAACTGAAAAAGTGTGCATTCGGGCAGGGCCTGAGTTTGGAAAGGAGAAAGAAGGACATCTATTGATCATTTACAAAGCGCTATACGGATTGAAGAGCAGTGGACTAGCTTCAAGCTTGTGCTTGATAAGGCACTAAGATCTCTAGGATTCAAGCCATCATTATGTGAACCAGAAATTTACATGAGGAAGAACCACAAACTTCAACTTTGGGAATACGTTGCTACATACGTTGATGATCTCGCTTGTGTAATTGAGGATGTGAAGAAATTCCTTGATGCTCTACAAAGCAAACCGATAGGATTCAAACTGAAAGGATCACAACTTATAGAATACCATTTAGGATGCGGGTTCACAAGAGACAAATATGGAGTTCTATGCCAAGATCCACAGAAATATATCGAAAAGCTCAGAGAAGACTTCATCAGATGGTTTGGAAAGGCACCCAGCACTAAGATCAAATCTCCTCTGGAGAAAGGAGACCACCCCTGAATTGGATACCTCTGAATTCCTAGAAACAGAAGACATTGAGAAATACCAATCGATGATAGGATCGCTTCAATGGCTAATCTCGATAGGTAGATGGGATATGCTTACACACGTAATGACCATGTCAAGCTTCAGATCTGCACTAGATCTGGACATCTCAAAAGAGTGATGAGGATTTATGAGTACGCCTGTAACTTCAAACACTTCAAGTTGAGATACAGAACTGAAGAACCTGACTTATCTAGTTTTGATAATAAGGATGCAAAAGACTGGACCATACACCGTACGGAAAACAGTACGAGGAACTTCCAACTGATGCCCCCGAACCATTGGGAAAGAGGGTCACGTTGTCGCATTACTTCGATGCCAACCTGATGCATGATGTGTTGTCGGGAAAATCTGTAACGGGATGTATTCACTTCTGGAACAAAACATCGATGGATTGGTTTTTCGAAGAAGCAAAAGACTCCTGAGACTGCTACATATGGATCGGAATATTGTTCTGGAAAGACCTGTTTTGAACAAATAGTTGACCATCGAATGTCAGCGAGATATTTGGGAGTACCTTTGAATGTAAAGAGCTATGCTTTTGGTGATAATGAATCAATGATTGATAGTTCGAATGTACCTCACTCCAAGCTTCATGCACGGCATAACATCCTGAACTACCACTATGTGAGATCCATGATGGCAGCTGGATATGTTATACTCACACATATTCCATCGGCAGACAATATTTCGGACGTCTTGAGCAAGCACTGGGGACATGGAGAAGTCTACAACGGTATCCTGAAACCCATATTTCACCATGAAGGTAACACGGCGACATTGTATGAAAATGATGATCCATTGTGTTTGGACGAAAGAATTCAAGAAAAGAAGATCAATGACGGATAGGATTATGGGGAGTAGATATACTCTATTAATCCAAATATATATATCGTCCATTGATGGGGAGTGATAAAATACGGACCAGTCAGAATCACTTTGAAAAGTACGCTTTTCACTGAATACTTTGAAAAGTACGCTTTCACAAGTGAATACTTTGAAAAGTACGCTTTTCACAAGTGAATACTTTTGAAAAGTACGCTTTTCACAAGTGAATACTTTTGAAAAGTACGCTTTTCACAAGTGAATACTTTTGAAAAGTACGCTTTTTACAAGTGAATGTTACAGAGCAAACGTGAGTCGTATTGGTCGAATGAGACGAGATATATAATATTTGTAAGTATAGGGTTAAGGTTAGGAACCCAAAGAGAACACAAAGAACACAAAGAACACAGAGAACACATAGAGAACAGAAAGTTCCGATACGGTAGAGGTACCAAATTGGATCCAAAATAACTGAACAAGTGAAAGGAGCGCTAACAGTATTTATAAGAGATAGTATTCACCCAGCAACAGCAAGCTCCTTGATGTATCAGTTTTCCCATACGTAACAAGAAACTAATTAGTAAAGAATATATATACGGAAATAATAAGTCAGTACTAGT
>FMBT01000830.1:0-11488 GCA_900095095.1 Fragilariopsis cylindrus CCMP1102
TCCCAAGTTCTGTATTGAGCCAAAAACCAAGTCTTGCACCAAGTATGCTATCAAGTGTTGTCCCAAGCTCAAAACCAAGCTCACTGCCTAATGCTGTTCCAAGTCAAAAGCCAAGTTCTTTGCCTAGCTCTGCACCTAGCTCTGCTTCTTGCTCTGTTCCCAGTTCTGCTCCCAGCTCTGCTCGTTGCTCTGTTCCTAGCGCTGCTCCTATCTCTGCTCCTAGCTTTGATCCAAGTGTTGCACCCAGTACAACTCCTAGTTTGTCCGCGAGTGCTGTGCCTAGTGTTGTACCAAGTCCTTTGCCAAGCAATGTACCAAGTTTAAGTAATGCACCCACCACAAGTGCTGCACCTAGTTCTGAACCTACTGCAACTGCAGCACCAAGCAACAGCCTTGCACCAAGTTCTCCTCCAAGCCTTTCACCAAGTGCTGCTCCTAGTTACCTTCCAAGTCTTTCACTGAGTGCTGATCCTAGTATCATTCCAAGTTTTGTGCTAAGTGATGTTCCTAGCACTGTATCTAGTCTTGATCCGAGCAAAGCTCAAAGTTCTGTCCCAAGTTCTGAACTAAGTCAAAAGCCAAGTCATGCACCAAGTATGCTATCAAGTGTTGTCCCGAGCTCAAAACCAAGCTCAATGCCTAATGCTGTTCCAAGTCAAAAGCCAAGTTCTTTGCCTAGCTCTGCACCTAGCTCTGCACCTAGCTCTGCTTCTTGCTCTGTTCCAAGCTCTGCTCCCAGCTCTGCTCGTTGCTCTGTTCCTAGCGCTGCTCCTATCTCTGCTCCTAGCTTTGGTCCAAGCGTTGCACCAAGTACAACTCCTAGTTTGTCCGCGAGTGCTGTGCCTAGTGTTGTACCAAGTCCTTTGCCAAGCAATGTACCAAGCTTAAGTAATGCACCCACCACAAGTGCTGCACCTAGTTCTGAACCCACTGCAACTGCAGCACCAAGCAACAGCCTTGCACCAAGTTCTCCTCCAAGCCTTTCACCAAGTGCTGCTCCTAGTTCCCTCCCAAGTCTTTCAATGAGTGCTGCTCCTAGTTCTGTCCCGAGCTCTGCTCCTAGCTTTGATCCAAGTGTTGCACCCAGTACAACTCCTAGTCTATCTACAAGTGCTGTGCCTAGTGTTGTACCAAGTTTCAATCTAAGCCTTACACCAAGTGATGTTCCTAGCTTCACTGCTAGTGTTCATCCAAGTGTCGCACCTAGTTCTTTGCCAAGCAATCTACCAAGCTTAAGTAATGCACCCACAACAAGTGCTGCACCTAGTTCTGAACCCACTGCAACTGCAGCACCAAGCAACAGCATTGCACCAAGTTCTCTTCCAAGCCTTTCACCGAGTGCTGCTCCTAGTTCCCTTCCAAGTCTTTCACTGAGTGCTGCTCCTAGTTCTGTACCGAGCTCTGCTCCTAGCTTTGATCCAAGTGTTGCACCCAGTACAACTCCTAGTCTGTCCGCAAGTGCTGTGCCTAGTGCTATACTAAGTTTCAGTCCAACCCTTTCACCAAGTGGTGTTCCTAGCTTCACTGCTAGTGTTCATCCAAGTGTCGCACCTAGTTCTGTCCCGATTTTGGCTCCAAGTTCTTTGCCAAGCAATGAACCAAGCTTAAGTAATGCACCTACCACAAGTGCTGCACCTAGTTCTGAACCCACTGCAACTGCAGCACCAAGCAACAGCCTTGCACCAAGTTCTCCTCCAAGCCTTTCACCAAGTGCTGCTCTAGTTCCCTTCCAAGTCTTTCACTGAGTGCTGCTCCTAGTTCTGTACCGAGCTTTGCTCCTACCCTTGATCCAAGTGTTGCACCCAGTACAGCTCCCAGTCTATCTACAAGTGCTTTGCCTAGTGTTGTACCAAGTTTCAATCCAAGTCTTGCACCAAGTGATGTTCCTAGCCTCACTGCTAGTGTTCATCCAAGTGTCGCACCTAGTTCTGTCCCGAGTTTGGCACCAAGTGCTTTGCCAAGTAATTTACCAAGCTTAAGTAATGCACCTACCACAAGTGCTGCACCTAGCTCTGGACCCACTGCAACTGCAGAACCAAGCAACAGCCTTGCACCAAGTTCTCTTCCAAGCCGTTCACCAAGTGCTGCTCCTAGTTCCTTCCCAAGTCTTTCACTGAGTGCTACTCCTAGTTCCATTCCGAGTTACATGCCAAGTGATGTTCCTAGCTATGTTCCTAGTCTTGATCCGAGCAAAGCTCAAAGCTCTGTTCCGAGTTCGAAACCAAGTTCATTGCCTAGTGCTGTACTGAGTCAAAAACCAAGTCTTGCACCAAGTATGCTATCAAGTGTCGTCCCAAGCTCAAAACCAAGCTCACTGCCTACTGCTGTTCCAAGTCAAAAGCCAAGTCTTTTGCCTAGCTCTGCACCTAGCTCTGCACCTAGCTCTGTACCAAGCGCTGCTTCTAGCTCTGCTCCTAGCTCCGCACCTAGCTTTGATCCAAGTGTTGCACCAAGTACAGCTCCTAGTTTGTCCGCAAGTGCTGTGCCTAGTGTTGTACCAAGTTTCAAGCCAAGTCTTGCACCAAGTGGAGTTCCTAGCCTCACTGCTAGTGTTCATCCAAGTGTCGCACCTAGTTCTGTCCCAAGTTTGGCACCAAGTTCTTTGCCAAGCAATCTACCAAGCTTAAGTAATGCACCTACCACAAGTGCTGCACCTAGTTCTGAACCCACTGCAACTGCAGAACCAAGCAACAGCCTTGCACCAAGTTCTCTTCCAAGTCCTTCACCAAGCGCTGCTCCTAGTTCCATGCCGAGTTCTTTGCCAAGTGAGTTTCCTAGTTCTGTTCCTAGTCTTGATCCAAGCAGTGCTCAAAGTTCTGTCCCGAGTTCGGAACCAAGTTCTTTGCCTAGTGCTGTACTGAGCCAAAAGCCAAGTCTTTTGCCTAGCTCTGCACCTAGCTCTGTACCTAGCCCTGCTCCTAGCTCTGTTCCTAGCTTTGATCCAAGTGATGCACCCAGTACAACTCCTAGTTTGTCCGCAAGTGCTGTGCCCAGTGTTGTACCAAGTTTCAATCCGAGTCTTGCACCAAGTGGTGTTCCTAGCACTGCTCATATGATGTATATTGCTACAAACAATAAGCTTCCAACTACTACTACGCCCAGTTCTTCGCCAAGTATCGAACCTAGCTCATCTTCAAGTGCCAATCCAAGTACTAGCCCTGGCTCTTCTCCAAGCAGCAATCCGAGTGGTAGACCGATTTTATTACCCAGTGTTGAACCCAGCCCAGTTCCAAGCCTCCGATCTAGCTTTGTTCCGAGTGGTGTACCGAGTTCTTCCCCTAGTTCGAAGCCCAGCTCCATTCTGAGTTCTATTCCTAGTACTAATCCGAGTGCTAATCCAAGTGGGGAGCCAAGTTCTTTTCCCAGCTCAAAACCTAGCTCACTTCCAATTGGTATTCCTAGTTCTGGTCCAAGTACTGTCCCAAGTTTTTTTCCAAGCGATACCCCGAGTACGGAGCCTAGTTTGTTACCAAGCGCTGTTCCTAGTTCAGAGCCGAGTGAGTCTCCGAGCAGTTTACCAAGTGTGGAACCAAGTAACTTGCCGAGCGCTGCACCCAGTTTTATTCCAAGTTTACATCCGAGTGGTGCACCGAGCTCTCTCCCAAGTCTGGAACCCAGCTCCATTCCAAGCGCTAATCCAAGTACCATTCCAAGTGCTGATCCGAGTGGGGAACCAAGTGTTCTACCTAGTTCGGAACCCAGCTCCCTTCCGAGTCTTTTACCAAGTTCAGAACCGAGTGTTAATCCGAGTTCTATTCCAAGTGCTACACCAAGTGGGAACCAAGTGCTCTGCCCAGTTCAGACCCCAGCTCCCTTCCAAGTCTTTTGCCCAGTTCAGAACCGAGTAAACTCCCAAGTTCCGTTCCGAGTGCTATGCCTAGTTTGATTCCAAGTGCTGATCCTAGTTCGGAACCGAGCTCCATGCCCAGTTTCGTTCACAGCGCTATACCAAGCTTAAGTTATGCACCTACCACAAGTGCTGCACCTAGTTCTGAACCCACTGCAACTGCAGCACCAAGCGTCAGCTTTGCACCCAGTTCCCTTCCAAGTATTTCGCCCAGTTCGGAACCAAGCTCACTTCCAAGTGTAGTTCCAAGTGGTGGTCCTAGTTCTGCTCCAAGTCTTGACCCCAGTTCTGCTCCAAGTCTTGACCCAAGCGCAGGTCCCAGTCTTTCACCAAGTAGCTTGCCCAGTTTGGAACCAAGTTTATTGCCAAGTGCTGTACCCAGTTCCATCCCAAGTCTTGATCCGAGCGCTGCCCCTAGCCTTGCTCCCAGTGAGGTTCCTAGTTCGGATCCTAGTGCGGATCCAAGCGCAGCACCGAGTGTTGATCCGAGTGCTTCTCCTAGCTCTGCTCCTAGTCTGGATCCGAGCAGCGCACCGAGTTCTGTCCCAAGTGCTGTCCCAAGTACTGCTCCTAGTTCCATACCGAGTTTGGCCCAGTCTTTCACCAAGTTCTCTTCCGAGTTCTGTTCCAAGTCTTGACCCAAGTGCAGGTCCCAGTCTTTCACCAAGTTCTGTTCCTAGTCTTTCACCTAGCTCTGATCCGAGTGGTGCACCGAGTTCTATCCCTAGTTTGGAACCCAGCTCCATTCCAAGTTCCATTCCGAGTGCCATTCCGAGTGCTAATCCCAGCAGGGGAGCCAAGTAATTTGCCCAGCTCTCTTCCAAGTGTAGTTCCAAGTGGTGGTCCTAGTTCTGATCCGAGCTCATTTCCAAGTGTAGTTCCAAGTGGTGGTCCTAGTTCTGATCCGAGCGGTCTTCCAAGTGGTGGTCCTAGTTCTGCTCCAAGTCTTGACCCCAGTTCTGCTCCAAGTCTTGACCCAAGTGCAGGTCCCAGTCTTTCACTAAGTAGCTTGCCCAGTTTGGAACCAAGTTTATTGCCAAGTGCTGCACCCAGTTCCATCCCAAGTCTTGATCCGAGCGCTGCCCCTAGCCTTGCTCCCAGTGAGGTTCCTAGTTCGGATCCTAGTGCGGATCCAAGCGCAGCACCGAGTGTTGATCCAAGTGCTTCTCCTAGCTCTGCTCCTAGTCTAGATCCGAGCAGCGCACCGAGTTCTGTCCCAAGTGCTGTCCCAAGTACTGCTCCTAGTTCCATACCGAGTTCCAAGCCCAGTCTTTCACCAAGTTCAGTTCCAAGTGGTTCTCCTAGTTTTGTTCCTAGTCTAGATCCGAGCGGTGCACCAAGTTCTGTTCCAAGCGCTGTTCCAAGTTCTGTTCCAAGTGCTGTTCCAAGTGCTGTCCCAAGTACTACTCCTAGTTCCATTCCAAGTACCAATCCGAGTTATAATCCGAGTGGGGAACCAAGTAGTATTCCCAGCTTGGAACCCAGCTCTTTTCCAAGTTCCATTCCGAGTTCTAATCCGAGTGGGGAGCCAAGTAATTTTCCCAGCTCGGAACCCAGCTCTCGTCCAAGTTTCATTCCTAGCTCTGATCCGAGTGGTCTTCCAAGTTCCATTCCTAGTTCTGAACCGAGTGCTGTCCCCAGTTCTGCTCCAAGTACGGATCCCAGTTTCTTTCCAAGTGCTGCTCCTAGTTTAGAGCCGAGTGATTTACCGAGCGTTTTGCCAAGTAGCTTGCCCAGTTCGGTACCAAGTTTTTTGCCGAGTGCTGCACCAAGTATTGATCCGAGCGCTTTTCCTAGCTCTGTTCCTAGTCTCGATCCGAGCGGCGCACCTAGTTCAAGACCGAGCTTCATGCCCAGTCTTTCACCAAGTTCTCTTCCTAGTCTAGAACCTACTTCTGATCCAAGTGATGCACCTAGTTTGATTCCTACTTCGGAACCAAGTTCCTTTCCGACTACCTTATTCAGTGGAGAGCCAAGTACTTCCCCCAGCTTGGAACCGAGCCCTTTATCAAGTGGTGTTCCTAGTTCCCAACCGAGTGGACCTCCAAGTTGTGTTGATAGTTCAGGACCGACTGCTGCCCCCAGTGCACAGCCAACTATGTTATCAGATGCTTCAATAGATCTTAAAACTGCTTCTAACTACGTCATACTCGCAAAGACTGGCATCACTAATGTGCCTGACTCGGTTATTACCGGACACATCGGTGTCTCGCCCATCGCTGCGAGCTCAATGACTGGTTTTACCTTAGTCTTGGATAGTTCAGGCCAATTCTCGAAATCTACTCAGGTTACAGGAAATGTCTATGCGGCGAGCTACGCCACTCCCACTGCCCCCGAATTATCCACCGCGGTCTATGATATGGAAGCTGCATACAACGATGGCGCCGGTCGTGCCACCACTAAACCCGAGTCCGAATACGGTGCTCCGAAATACGCAGGTGAAATCGGTGGTAAAACATTGGGGCCTGGTGTTTACAGCTTTATCATAGATGTTAACATCTCCAATGATGTAACCTTCAGTGGCACCTCAGAGGATGTCTTCATCATCCGGACATCGGCGAGCTTTATCCAAGCCACAAACACCCAAGTAATTCTTGAAGGTGGTGCGCTTGCAGAAAACATCTTCTGGGTGTCTGCCCTAGAGTATAGTCTCGCTGCAGATTCACATACGGAGGGCATCATCTTGGCCAAGACGGCTGTTAAATTCGCTACTGGTGCCTCTATTAACGGTCGTATCTTCGCACAGACAGCAGTCACCCTTCAGAAAGTGTTAATCACTCAGACAACGTGTTAAATACAACTACGGGTACTGTAGCATAATTTAAGTCTCTAGTAGTAGTTACAATTACTATTCAATTTTTAATGTCTTTAGTACCAACATCTTTTGTTAAATACTACGTAAGGAGTTAGACTAATTTTAGATAACGTTTCTTCTGTCAAAATCCTTTCATCGAATCTTGCCTCCTTCAGCAGTTATCTTATTTATATACTAAACATGTATACAATTTTTGACGAAATAATGAATCAATTCAATTCATTCAATTTGATTCGATTCGATTCGATTCTAGAAGCTTTATAATAAACCGGTAGATAGAAAAAAACAATTTGTCAGAATATTCTTCTTCATAATATTGAATAAGCCTGCATTTAAATGTTCTAATTGATCAATCAAGTACAGTGGTACCATATATTGCTTCGTGTGTACATAGGACAGTACTTGTAACAACTATATTAATAATATTGGCAGGTCGATTTTACTGCCCGGAAACTAATTATCATTCTTTTTTCTATTGGTCTTGCTTATATTTTACGTGCTTCGACAATTAATTTATTTTGATTGAGCACGGTTTTCACTCGACATAATATAGTAGCGCCTTATGAAATGATTTTCTTGTCTTGTTTCCATTGATTCGATTGATTCACGCAAGATATTCTTTTTCATCAAACTGTCTCTTCGCGCCAAATTTGAGACGTGGAGGAAAATGGGAAGGAAAAGCTTACCGTTGAAATTGCGTACTGTAAGTAGCACTGTACTCATAGTAGTGGAGCAGAAGGAAGGAAGTACATAGGAGCTACTACAGTACTGCAGTAAGGAAATCGCGAGTGATGCATCATGATGTGCGTTTATCAACTTTTTTATTTTAGCAAAAGCACATCACACACACACACGCACGCAATGGCCAAAGTAGACATCACAAGTTAAAGCCATGTCAACCAGAAATCATTAAGCATTATTGAGGAAAAACACTTTGCTTTGTTTTGATTGTAGGCAATAAAATGGGAGGAATACTATCAACTGGACCATCATCATTATCACAAAGAAAGAAGAAGATTGAAAAGAAAAATTATTACAAGAAAAAAATCAGAAGAAGAATGAAGTAGAAAAGGAACGACGACGTCAATTATTAGAATTATATGGTGTTTACTACCTCCAATATTCATTGCTAATGATGTTAATAATCAACAACACGAAGAAGTATCATCCAAATCCAAATCCAAATCACAACCACCACCACTTTGTTGTCGTGCTAAACAAATATGGATATCAAATAATGACAATACCAGTAGCAGTAACCAGTAACAGTAACAGCACAACATGTGCATCCAATTTAGGACAGAATCTTTTATATGAATATATGATACCAGGATTATATTTATCTATTCCAGTTTTATCATCCTCATCATCATCCTCCATATCATCATCCTCCTCACTTCTTCTTTTGCTGCTGATGAAAATAATAATAATATTATTATGGCTGCACTTTTACCACCACCAACAAAAGCAACGAATAATAATTCAATCAAATAATTCATTTCTGTATTTGACAAAAAGTTTTGGCAACACTCATAATCCATTATTTCCATTTCCATTGAAAATCGAAGCATTTTTACCACAACATGCATTGGTATCAACGTCAACAACAAGTAGTCCTGATCATCCTGTGGACACAACATCGAATAGTAGTAGTAGTGCAAGTACAATTCGTTTCGTTACTGATTTATCATCACGTCGTCGTAATAATAATAAGAACAACTCATTATTAGCATTATCATTCTTACCAACATCAGCATCAACATTAACCTCTCAACAATCATGGATTGAAATGAATATGATACGTCCAAATTGGTTGAATACTGGAATTCAATTTTCATTTGGTACTAAAATGACAATGAATTCATTTTATAATATTTTGACTGATACAATTACTAGAACTAATACCTACGTCAACTCCAACAATAACAATGATCGTTTATCATTGGACAGCAACAAAAGCAACAGCAACAGTAACATAGAAAGTCTTTTTCGTCATCGTCGCAGCAAGAATAGCAATAGCAATAGCAATAGCAACAACAACGTTAACAACAATAACGATACTATTCACATACATGCTTCTGCTGAATGTAAAGAATCAATTATAGCAGCCCATGCCGAAGTACCGTCATCGTCGTCCGCCCAACTACTATTACATCCAGCTTCAACTACTACAATGTTATGTTTAAATCTTAACAATAATAATAGCATATTGGTAGTGGAAGAGGGGATGATGATGATGATGGTAATAGACCACCACCACCACTTTGGTTGACATTGAAACAACAATCTCGAAATTCATCATCATTACCATCATTACCATCATCATCATCATCGTGGATATTAAATCTTAGTCAGATAGTAACATTTGATCGTGAAATATGGAATATACTGGAAGAACGTGCACCAAAAATTCGTAATCATATTGGATGGGTATGTCAAGTAGAAAAACAACGAAATAGTAATAATAATAATACTAGTCCATCATCATCATCATCGTCTTCATCATCATCGATATGGAGTTTAGGTGCAAGTGGACAATTCAATCGCAATGTTGCTGCAAAAGTTATAGTAGAAAGTAAACTTGGTAGTGTGGTAGTAACAACAACAGTAATATTAATACTAATGATAGTAATAGTACAACACTACTATTAAAATTTGCATTTGTATTTAAAAGATGGATACAACCATGTGCAACATTAAGTATTATTAATTCAATTGATATTCGTACAGGGAAATTTTCCTTCTTAGGATTAGGTATTGAAATAGAAAATAACAATTCTAAAGATAATAATATAAAATTGCTACTACTACTACTACTACTATGCAGTAAGTAATTGCTAAAAGCTACAAGTACTGGTATTGATACCGGTACTGTACTTGGAAAGAGACGACGACAACGACGACGACGGCTACCACCACTTTATTTTGCGAGATTATGTAATAACGTTTCGTATCTTCTATTGTTTCTCCTTAAAAGCCATAGAAAAAATAATCTGAAACTTATAAATCTATAGACCTTTTTTTTAAAACTTTTACTATGTATTACATACTATAGTTTTTATTATTCGTGACTTCCTTCCTCCTCCCTCATTTTAAGTCCATTGTCGCATCCATCCCAATTGAAGCAAGGGACACCGAACTCTGGTCGAAAAATATTACTGTTGTTTTCATCATTATTTACCGTATCAACGTTACCAGTAGGAGTGAAATCAATCATCATCTCCAAATCGACGAGTTCGTCGTCGTTATTATCATCATCTTCTTCTTCTTCAATGTCATCATCATCGTCATCATCGAACTCATCATTGTCATAATTTTTTTTCTTGCATTGCATCATGAATCCTCCTGCAACAATAAGAGCCAAGACAGCCATCGCGCCGATTAAACTTCTACTTGTGACAGCAGCACCTTGATCGATCACAATGGTGGGACTTGAAGATGGGATATCACTGGGAAAAAAGAAAGAAGGCAACGATGACGGTTCACTAGATGGTCTCAATGACGGAGAGTAACTAGGAATGATGCTTGGAATATACGAAGGGACCAACGTTGGGACCGTGGATAGAACACTACTCGGCGATTGAGACGACAGAGCCGTACTAGGTGCCATTGATGGGCCTGTAGATGGACTCGAGCTAGGTAGAGAACTTGGTACAGCGCTTGGTGAAGAACTAGGTCTAGCACTCGGTGAAAGACTTGGCTGGAGACTTGGGATTGAGCTGGGCCCAATACTGGGAAATGAACTCGGTTCCGAACGAGGAGCAGAGCTGGGTGCACCACTTGGATCAAAGCTAGATTCGATACTAGGGACAGAACTTGGTGAAACACTTAGCCTCAAGCTTGGTCTGGAACTAGGATCAGTACTTGGAACATTACTCGGTGCGGCACTTGGATCGGTACTAGAAACGGAGCTAGGCGAAGCACTCGGAACAACACTCAGTGTTGCGCTGGGAACAAGGCTAGGAAAAGCGCTCGGACCAAGACTTGTGTTGGAACTGGGTGCAGCACTTGGTGATACACTTGGTTCCAAACTAGGCAAACTACTCGGTGGCTCGCTCGATAAAGCACTCGGCTCTGAACTAGGAACAGAACTGCTTGCAGAAGGAACAGAGCTGGGGCTTCTTGATGGTCCACCACTTGGATCCGAACTTGGTGCAGAACTTGGGTCTGTACTGGATGACTCACTCGGAATAGAACTAGGAGCAGAACTTGTATCAGATGAAGGGTCTGAGCTTGATGCTGGACTTGGTGCTACACTATCTGTAGGAGTGTCAGAAGGAGCAATACTTGGGTAGTAGCTGCTGGAAGGCGATTCACTAGGTGTTCCACTTGGCTCTGAGCTAGGTGATGATGAAGGCTTGCTACTTGGTGGTTCGGAAGGACTGCTAGAAGGCGCTAGACTAGGCGAGGCACTTGGACCTCCACTTGGACTTGCAGAAGGGGATGTACTTGGACCTCCACTTGGACTTGCAGAAGGACCAGAACTTGGACCTAGACTTGGATTTGCGGAAGGAGCAGAGCTGGAACTTTCACTTGGTCCACCACTTGGATCCGAACTTGGATCCGAACTTGGTGCAGAACTTGGGTCTGTACTGGGGGACTCACTCGGACTAAAACTCGGACGAGCACTTGGACCAGATGAAGGGTCTGAGCTTGGTGCTGAGCTTGGTGCAACACTAACTGTGGGAGTGTCAGAAGGAGCAGAACTTGGGAAATAACTTCCGCTTGGTGCTTCACTAGGTGATCCACTTGGCTTTGAGCTAGGTGATCCAGAAGGACTGCTAGAAGGCGCTAGACTAGGCGAGGCACTTGGACCTCCACTTGGG
>FMBT01000829.1:0-11543 GCA_900095095.1 Fragilariopsis cylindrus CCMP1102
GCAAACACAAATTCTAGTACACTAAAGGAATGTTTTTGCACGTGACCCATATGATGTTGTACTCTGCAACCCTTTTATATGAGATATTTTGTGGTTCATTTTAAATGAAAAGCTTGTTGTTTGTGTGCCTTCCACAACAGCGGATTGTAATTTATTCAACAACCACAGGAACAAAAAAGTGGTAGGAGGCAACTACAATGTTCTAGTACACTATAAGAATGCTAGTGTACCCAACCCAGAAGGTGTTGTCCTCTGCAACCCTTTCAAATGAGATATTTTGTTGTTCATTTTAAATGAAAAGCTTGTTGTTTGTGTGCCTTCCACAACAGTGGATTGTAATTTATTCAACAACCACAGGAACAAAAAAGTGGTAGGATGCAACTACAATGTTCTAGTACACTATAAGAATGCTAGTGTACCCAACCCAGAAGGTGTTGTCCTCTGCAACTCTTTCAAATAAGATATAATGTTGTTCATTTTAAATGAAAAGCTTGTTGTTTGTGTGCCTTCCACAACAGCGGATTGTAATTTATTCAACAACCACAGGAACAAAAAAGTGGTAGGAGGCAACTACGATGTTCTAGTATACTATAAGAATGCTAGTGTACCCAACCCAGAAGGTGTTGTCCTCTGTAACACTTTCAAATGAGATATTTTGTTGTGTGTACAAATACATTTTAAATCTCTAAAATGTGTGCTGTGTGTGAGCCTACATTGTGAGATACCAGTAGGCTTAGGAGACTAAGGAATATAACAGTCCTCCATCCAATAGGTCAATTGTAAACTTCATGGTTTAATTTAAAAAAAAAAGACTTTTTAGGTGTATATATTTGATGCTAAAGTTGTTATTATATACTACAGTAACAAATACTAGTAAAATTCAGGCATGATTTAGTTTTTATATTAGATGAAATATTTGAGTTTTGGGGAGGAAAAACACAAATCAAGTATCAAATTTAGGTGCGCGCGAATTTGTGTATTTGCGTATTTGAGTTTTGGGAGTGCTCCATTATTACTGTCAAATAATTTCATTTTTAAAATTAGCTTCTTCTTTGAGATATGCATGCCATGGCGCATCCTTCCCCAAAGAAACTCGTTGGCTTGTGCGTGGTTATTTTGTAACGGTCAAAAAAGAACCAAAGTCTTCGTTGAAACGAACGTGTCACTACACAAAACTGTAACTATGCCCTATTTAAAAATATAACGATCACAGCAAATAACTTAAGTATATAAATATGCCTCTCGTGCGCGAGTAAGGTCAACTAATCATAGAAAATCCACCAACGGTTTGATAAATACACACATCTTAAACAGAAAGATTTCTTTTTAATTTATTAATTAACGATGATGTGTACTACAGTAAAGCAGATATGGATAGGACGTTACAAAAGCAGCTACAGCCACGATTGATTGGCAGAAAGAATAGCCAAAGTCCAACAGAAAAAGCAGCAGTAAGAAAATTATAACAATAACAATAACAACAAAATAGGCTTAATCTTTTGTTAGTATCATTAGACAGACTCCTTGTACAGTACAGGAACCAATACAGCAACAATATATAAAGACAAACTTCACTTCAATAAAAGCATTAGTCTCTTCTGAAGCTAACTAAGCTAGCCTAGCGGAATTAATTTACACGTCGTATCGTATCGTACGCCTGAATCAATCAAATCTAATCAAAAGGTCCTGCAAGTAGAACAAAAACTGAAGACGACCACGTTCAATAACAGGAAGTGACGACGACAATAACGTTACAACGACGACGATGATGACGATGATATTGAATAATAATAATGATAATAATTCACGAACAGCAACTCGAGCACGAGCACGAAATAATAGTAGAAGCAGCAGCGTCGTCCTATTATCTTCTTATAAATTTTGTTGCCTCCTAGCGGCATTATTTTTACTATTATGTAGTTCTGATACCACCTACTAGTCGTCATGGCAAATGATGATGCTGCTGTCAATGACGACGGTGCTGCTTATGACGATGCTGCTGTCAATGACGACGTGCTGCTGCTGCTTATGACGATGCGAATGCAGTGGCCTATGATGATGGATATAATTATTATAATGGTGGATATGGCAATGAGAATAGTTATTATGATTATAATGGTGATGATGATACCAATGATAAAAATAATGCCAATGCAAATGGGAATTATTATTATGATGACAATTATGAGAATAATTTACAATATGCCGATGATGATTATACACGAGTCTATCAAGATGATTTTCAAGATTATGATGCCGATGTCGATGGCTTTGATGGTGTTAGTATTATGCCAGTTTCCTGTGTGAATTAGTAAGTATACTCGTACAGTAACTAAAGTAGTATCGTGATTGGTTTTTTGGTTTGTATTGGTGTTTTTATTTTGTTGTGAATGAGAGAGAGAGGATAGAAGGAGGTGTCGACGGGAATATAAAGTTTGTGGGAAAATGATGAGGAATGAGATCAGATCAGATCTCAAACGACGATTATTTGGTTCTAACAAATCCATCACTCAAACCCATACATTCAATGAAAAAATTCAAAGAAGAACAACAAAGAAGACGAAGATCATGTTGAAAGAAGAAGAAGAGTTAGAATAGATATCATTACATCGTCGATGATCTGTTTGAAGGATCAATTTTATCAATACACACACACCACACTGTACTGTTTACATCGTCGATGACTGTTGTTGAAAACCAACGAATCAATCAAGCAATCAATCAATCAACCGGAAAAACTCTCACACCAATCATGCAAAAGAACAACAAGATCATCCCTACGTGCAGTATTGACGTAATGTAACATTTCAAACCTGTATTCTCACAAAAAAAAAACCCTTTTTCTTTCTTCTTTTCATTCACTACACCCCCCCCCCACCGCCGGCCAATTCTTTCAAAAAAAACATTCCAGTAATAATGGACATATGATCAAATTTGAAATATATGAAACAGCAAATAGTTATCAATGTCATTTTGCAAGAATTGGTACCTTCGTTGTGAGTATTGCACATTATATGCGTGCCTTTTATAACTACCGAGCATTAGTCGATGGTAAATATTTCAGTTTACCAGAGGATGTTGGTTATTTGAATTGTATTCCGTTGAAATTAGATGCGTACTGGCAATATGGTGAACGATTTGGTAGTACTGACGACGACAACGATGATGATGGATAACGACGACGAGCTGATGCGAATGACGACAATGAGGAAGACAATGATGAGGAAGAACAAGAGGTTCAAAACATTTTATATGCGAAGGTTGGTTGTATGGCACGTGATACATTCACATCCGCAAAATTTCAATTACATGTCTATACAGATAATATGTGTACAAATCCATATGATGATGGTCAAACATCACAACAACAAGCAAGTAAAGGATATGAAATTGATTTCAATTCATATTATACACTTGGTGATAATGATGATAATGATAACGATAATGATGGAAGTGAAGATGCGGATGACGCAGATGCAGATGAAGATCAAGAAACTAATATATTACAATTTTCAACAAATGTTAGTTTCCGTCCAACATTTTATCAATGTCAAAATTGTAAACCAGATGCAATATCAGAAACTTTCAATAAATTTTCAGGATCGTGGTATGATGATGCATATATTAGTGAATATGGTGAAAAGCAAGTAGCAGAAGATGATGCAGCATATGCGGAAGAAGAGGAGGAGGAAGAGGCAGCAGAATGTAATAATTGTCAATATTATCATTACAGTGCAGATGATGCTGTTGATGCTTACAATAGTGAAAATGGCGATGGTAGTGATGATGCAAATTCAGCTGCCGCAGATGATGCATACGCTGCAACTGATGATGCTTCTAGTTCAGCAGCAGCAGCAGTCGATGATGCATACTACAATGCTGTTGATGATGCGTATATGTACAATACTAATGATGACGGTGGTCGTCGTACTCGTCGTCTGGTGGTGAACAACTTTCATCATCACCGGTTGCAATTGCATTTGCACCGCAGCAGTCGTCGTCGTCGTCGTCGCAACACATAGTACTACTAAATCAAGATGACCATCATTTAATACCAGCACAAAAAGAATTCATGGTAAGTACAGAACTGCTGCATTTACGTATCTTTCGTGTATGTTATGCTATGCTGTTGTTGTTTCATTGGCGTGATCATAAGTTCCGCGTTCGCGATATCGACTTACTCACTAATCCTTTCCGTTTTAACTCGTTGTCCCATTTATTTTGTTACATAACTCATTCGTCATTTCACTCATTAATAAACAGAAATTCGAATTTGAATTTTGGAAGGACGTCAAACGTCAACGTGAACATCGTGATCGTCAACTATATGATAATCAATATGGGGTGTCGATGACTGGAATATGTGTGAACAGGTTTATAAATATGGACTGTATTGTGATGAACAATGTCAGGCATTGGATGCATTTACACATACGCAATGGTCCTCAGCTGATATTGCATTACTAAGTATTATGGTAACATTTATGGCTGCAATGATGCTATTGGTTGTTGCGAAACGATTAAAGGCATCCCGATCACACCGAAGACAACGTTCATTCTTCATCAACAACAATTATGATCCACAAACAACATCGATCACACCAGAGAATATGCCTGGCATACCCCCACTGGCAATGTTTATTATATTTACACTTGTTATGATAACAATTATCACACTGTCGATACTGAATTTTGTCAATGAGACATTAGTCTTTGCTGTTGTATGTTGTATTTTATTATTTATCTATATGTTAAAATTAACATTATTCCATTCACCACGTAAACAACCTGTATTGTTGGCTTCACCAAATCACGAAGATGTTTTTGGATATGGTGATGCATCAGTTACTTCAAAAGATGTATTTTTTTCATAAATAAATAATGATAATTACGAATAAAGAAATAAAATAGAATAAGTAATGAATGTGAATGGCGGGATTTATTACATTATATGTATTGATTAGCAAGTCCAAGTGATGAAAAGAAAAGAGTGCGAGCACATTCGCTTTGAGCTGCTCGGCGATGTGAATGAATGATTCCTGTGGCTGTTGTTTGGATGTATGATTGACTTTCGTAGAGAAAAGCTATTCTATTTATTCTGGACGACGACTCAACTGTATCTACACAACGTTGTTCCTTATACTGTAGAACAACATTTTAGTTATTGTAGTGACAATAAAATTTATATAATATAATCTATATTAACGAACATTTTCTACAATTAACGGCACCACTTTTTGGTGTCCAATCTTTGAAGGGGATTTCACCACTCAAAAATCGGACTCAGCACCCAATTTCGAGACCGTATCCCCCCCCTTTTCAAAGGCACGCGCTTTCTTAGTAAGAGAAATACGCGAAAGTTCCTTTATTGGCCATGCACCACAGGAGGCAGAACAATTTATTGTATAGTATCATTCTTTCGATTAACACTACTAGTACAATATAAAGATTAGCAACCATTGTTTGTGACTGAATCTACAAAGTAAAAATCCTGCATTCAAATGAATATACTTTATAAGGGTATAAATATAATAATGAAATAATTTAAGGATTAACACCATGTGTAACGGTAACCATTACACGAGCCTTACTAAGCAAGCAATCATTTAGAAGCAATGTGCATGGCTGACAGGTACCTAACAGTTGAATAAAGTGATCAAATCTCACAACAGAGTATTTATCAACTGAATAACTAATTAGTCACACAAAATTATAGTACTGTAATGGAAATATTACACACTCACAAACACGTTAGATTCAATCCACTGATTGAATACAACTCAACAACGGGGAAAACATCGCGCTAAGATAACAGTACAGATGTTCCATCTAAGGAGACTGCCAAGGCAAAGAGGGTCCATAGAATCAGGGGGTTCAAACAGTTTCTCCATGACGCAGAATGCTGGGATACAACAGCAGTCTCAGATCTTCAAGACAACAGAAAATGGAAGTAAGCTTGACAACAAATGTATGTGTTACTAAGCGATGAAACAACTGAACAACTAATATTATGGATCAAGAATTACAATGATAAGACTGACAACATCGTATTGTTGACACCAGCAGCAAGATTAACATTTCTCAGACGTATTGTGGATAAGGAAACACAAACGATTGTAAGCAATGTTGAAGCTGAGTCCTACTCAGATGCAGATGATGCTACTTTGATTGAAGATCAACGTATCAGAGCAGAGATCAATGTAGAATGTTCTACTGAACATGCCATTGAGGTAGACTTTGGTTACTCTGTATCAGCAGCTCGAAAGAAGACAAAGATAACATACATCATTAACAGGATTCAAGCTATAAGGATTTTGGTGGTATTTTACGCGTGTTAAAAACACGCGATAATTTCCATCTAAAAACTTCAAAAAAGTTGAAAATCTTTGGAAGTGCAAATGGAGATGAAGAGAGTGACAAAATAAATCTAAATTTGACGCATGGGAGGATCAAACTAGCGTGCATTCAACAGGCCCGACGAGATAGAGCCAGTACCTCCACAAGGGTAGTTACAGTGAATCGTATCTGTTTATGAAAATTCTTGGTATTTATAGTAGAATAAAATTGCGCAGAAATCAACTGAGATTATTTCCACTGGCTTTTACACACACCAGGTTCAATCCCTGCACCTCTCTCGCGAATTTTCCTAGGGGGCTCTTCCATCATTAATTTTTACCAGCTTGTTACGCTGTCGGTGCGGCCCATACAAAGCACACGGGACTTTTATTGGGTATATAAAAAGACACGTGCCCTTATTCGGAGACGCGCTGTGTCTCAATAGGGGGTATAAGTCCATTTTTGGGGGAGATATCCCCCCCAAAGTACACCCCAAAAAGTGGCGCCCCCTTTGGTAATGAAAGACTAGGAAGAACTAGTTTCATTCAACTGAAAAGAACAGTAGCTAACATGACCCAGTTACTGGTTGGTTTGAACAACAGCAGCTATATGGACCTTCAACAGCATACAGATGCCAACAAATCCTTGACAGTGTGTGGTTATCTGGATACCCATGCCCAAAAGAAATTGGATTTGATAATGGAACTGAATTTAAAGCAGAGTTTGCACAACTCTGTGATAATATGGGTTTAAAACAAAAGCCAAGTAATGCTTGGAACCCTCAATCAAATGCTATCCTAGAACATATACACCAAGTGTTAGGTGATGTTTTAGTTACATTTGATTTAGAAAATACACCCATCAATTCTGACAATCAAGATTCATTTGATGAGTACCTCTCTTCAGTGGCCTGTGCAATTAGATCATCGTATCATCAATCACATGGACACTCACCAGCTCAACTTTTATTTGGAAGAGATATGTTCTCTCCAGTTGAAACAGAAGTTGATTGGGAGGCAATTAGAAATAACAAACAAACAAAAATAAACAGAAACAATATGAGAGAGAACTCCTGTAGAGTTCCTCACAACTATCAAAAGAGTGAACTCATCACCCTAAAGAAGCCAGGAATCCCTCAAAAGCTAGCAATACCTCGCAAAGGACCTTACAAAGTTGTAGAACATAACAACAATGGATCAATATTAATTGAAAAATCCCTCACAGACATAAAACATGTCAATGTGGGAAGGGTTACTCCATACCATTGCAAACTTGACACTCCTGTCATCACTAACAATAGTTGAATGACAATAGAAGACTATTTGGATTACTTAATATAAATCGGAGGAGAATGCAGTGCGTACATATCATGGGACTGGGTTCACTAGCGATTGAATCACTAGTAAGACAATCAATCACTTACAAACTGCATCCATTGAACTGCATCCATTGCAATGGATACATTTCTGGAATAGAACTAATGCTTATAATATACATTATCTCACATATAAAAGCCTCTCCCCTATATACTAGTCTAGGGCATGGTACAATATAACGGTTGTTCAAACACAAAAGGTTGTTATTAACACACTTGTTTATTTAGTCTATGATTATTACAATTCATCAACAATAAAAGAGATAGAGATAGTTCATTTATGGTACTCTGGTTTTTCTTGTATTTTGGTATTGCGGTAAACGGTAACTTTGTACACAACGATATTCATAACATCACTTCGCCCAATACATATATATTAGCAGTTTGGCGGACACTTCTCTTATTTGTGTAACGGCTTCAACTGGTCATCAGTAAATAATTAGAATACTACATGACAACATTTACTTTTACTAACATCGATGGGCCTTCCTGGATTAGGTATTCAGTTATCAAATCAGCAAAATCACCCATTAGCTTCAATTGGATCAACATCAGCATAATCTTGACATAATGCATAGTTTGACATAATGCAGGACCTGTTGTAGGTGCTGGTGCAGGACCTGCCATAGGTGCTGGTGCTGCTTGACACCATGATTGGCCTTTAGTATAGGATCAGGACTTGTCACTTCACAACCAGAATCTTTAAACATATCTGTTGTAGTAATATTACTTGGAACTTTACCACCCCAAATACTTAAATCTTCATTAAACAATTTTGCAAGTTTGAACATATTTGACATATCTGTTACACCTGTAACGTTCCAACATCCAACCTTCTCAGAAAATGTATCTTGAGATGCAAATGCAACGACATATCAGTTACATCTCGTGTATCCCAACATGAGATCGGCCGTATGAAAGTATGAAATCATCGTGATCTAACCTACGGTCACTAGTTGAGTTTCCATCACTTGGAGAGAAACTTGGATTTGAACTTGGTACACCACTTGGAGTTAAACTTAGCTCAACGCTGGATTTGAACTTGGTACACCACTTGGAGTTAAACTTAGCTCAACGCTTGGATTTGAACTTGGTACACCACTTGGAGTTAAACTTAGCTCAACGCTTGGATTTGAACTTGGTACACCACTTGGAGTTAAACTTAGCTCAACGCTTGGATTTGAACTTGGTACACCACTTGGAGTTAAACTTAGCTCAACGCTTGGATTTGACTTGGTACACCACTTGGAGTTAAACTTAGCTCAACGCTTGGATTTGAACTTGGTACACCACTTGGAGCTAAACTTAGCTCAACGCTTGGATTTGAACTTGGTACACCACTTGGAGTTAAACTTAGCTCAACGCTTGGATTTGAACTTGGTACACCACTTGGAGTTAAACTTAGCTCAACGCTTGGATTTGAACTTGGTACACCACTTGGAGTTAAACTTAGCTCAACGCTTGGATTTGAACTTGGTACACCACTTGGAGTTAAACTTAGCTCAACGCTTGGATTTGAACTTGGTACACCACTTGGAGCTAAACTTAGCTCAACGCTTGGATTTGAACTTGGCGCAATTGATATACTTGGACCTAGACTTGGTAAAGAACTTGGCTGCTCACTGGGAGGCAAAATTACAGTAGCAGTTAGCCCTGATTCATCCTCCAAAATTGCAGTATAACTTCCTGTTCCAACTGCAACTTCAATTTGAAATGCTTTTGCTGCAATGTCAACATTTGAACAAGCTGAAGCAGTGATAGTACATGTTACATCATAACAAGTAGAATCAGATGTATCTACGTCATCAAAAGCACAATCTATCTCTGTTGCAGTACATTCGACAACAGGCTCTGGACAAGTAGATAGAAAACGTTGGCGTGTATCTGCGGTTGTTGAAAGATCAGCAATAATTCTTACCGCATTAACAGCAGCTAAAGGAGGACAAAACAAGTAGATAATTTGTTAAATAATAGTTGATAACTGTAAAAGAGACAATGTTATAAAGCAAAACGAATCGGTTTTTGGCTTACCTTCTCAATTTCGTCTATAGTACATTTGATGCTACTGCAAAATAAGTGCAATTCTAGCGGAAGGTTCTCAGTCGCATTTGAGGGCATGTACTTGGTTCAAGACTTGGAACAGCACTTGGATAAAAACTGGAAAAGACTTGGTGCAATACTAATGCTTGGTTCTGCAGTTTGGTAGGTCAGAACTAGGGACAGCACTTGTGCTGGGTGCAGAGCTTAAGCTGGGTACATTACTAGGCAAACCACTTGGTTCGAAACTTGGGACAGTACTCGGTTTGCTACTGGATCCTGACTAGGAGCAGACTAGGTACATCACTTGGTGCGCCCATTGGATCAAAAACTAGGAGAAGAGCTGGGTACACCACTTGGTGTGCCACTCAAATGAAACTTGGTGCAGAACTTGGCACAGCACTAGGAACCTCACTTGGAATGAAACTCAGTTGCCACTAGGATCAAAACTAAGAGCAGAGCTTGGTACACCACTTGGTGAAAGACTTGGATTGGAACTTAGAACAGCACTAGGTGAAAGACTTGGAAGGGAACTTGGTGCAAAGCTGTTGCTTGGCTGCGCAGTTGTGGTGGGTCCAGAACTTGGGACAGCACTGGTGCTGGGCGCATCACTTACGCTGGGTACATTGCTGGGCAAACGGCTTGGAGAAGAGCTTGGTACGCCACTTGGATCAAAACTAGAAGAAGAGCTGGGTACACCACTAGGTGTAAGACTTGGAATTGAACTTGGTGCAGAAAAATCACTTGGAGAAGAGCTTGGTACGCCACTTGGATCAAAACTAGGAGAAAAGCTGGGTACACCACTTGGTGTGCCACTCAAAATGGAACTTGGTGCAGAACTTGGCACAGCACTAGGAACCTCACTTGGAATGAAACTCAGTTTGCCACTAGGATCAAAACTAAGAGCAGAGCTTGGTACACCACTTGGTGAAAGACTTGGATTGGAACTTGGAACAGCACTAGGTGAAAGACTTGGAATGAAACTTGGTGCAAAGCTGTTGCTTGGCTGCGCAGTTGCTGTGGGTCCAGAACTTGGGACAGCACTGGTGCTGGGCGCATCACTTACACTGGGTACATTGCTGGGCAAACGGCTTGGAGATGAGCTTGGTACGCCACTTGGATCAAAACTAGAAGAAGAGCTGGGTACACCACTAGGTGTAAGACTTGGAATTGAACTTGGTGCAGAACTTGGCACAAAACTAGCCACAGCACTAGGAATTTCATTTGGGGATAGAACTTGGTGCAGAAATTTGAAAACTGGGTGCCCACTTAGAATGGAACTTGGAACAGCACTAGCCAATCACTAGGAGTTGCACTTGGAATGAAACTTGGTGCAGAACTTGGTGTGCCACTTGGATCAAAACTAGGAGAAGAGCTGGTTACTCACTTGGTGTAAGACTTGGAATTACGCTGGGACTAGACTTGGTGCAGAACTTTTTGAGATACTTGGTGATGCGTTGGACTTGAAGTTGGACTCGATGTTGGTGATGCTGTTGGTGATGCTGTTGGTGAATCAGTTTTTTTACAGTTACGTTTGCATGTTGCTGGACAAAAGAACTTAAGTTTCTTTTTGTTGCTACCAGGTTGGACCTTTTTACATCTCTTGTTTGGTTTTTCTGCAACATATGAATCACATGTTCGGGTTGCATTGTTTGTACATGCACCACGTGTTACTGTTGGTGAAGATGTTGGTGAATCAGTTTTCTTACATTTTTTCTTGCAGGTTGATGGACAAAGAATTTCAACTTTTTATCAGTACCAGGTTGTTTCTTATCACATCTTTTTTTTCTTTTTT
>FMBT01000828.1:0-11480 GCA_900095095.1 Fragilariopsis cylindrus CCMP1102
AGTTACTGGTACACCCTTGTTGATGGCTTGGAGGATCTTGACTGCCTTTAACCAGGCTAAGAAATATGGGATATTCCACTTCGGAAGGTGGAAGATCTTCATCGACTTTATGGCCGAGGGGTAAAGGATGTCCATGAGGAATGGGAATAGCAATTGGTAAGATTACCAACTTCGGATCATCCTCGTTACCATCGAGGCCGATGTCCGCTAAAGTGACGAGAGAACCATCAGGTTTGATGAGCTCATCGACGTCGACGTCATCGATCGTTCGGAACCCTCCCATGTTTACCATCTCTCTACTCATGATAGCGACGAAGTTGTTGAAAACTGTGTTGCCGTTGCGAAGGCGGACCATTGTTGTATCCATAATGCCGTCTCCAGCAATTGCTGCCATGTCATATCCCTCAGCTGGAATGACGCAGCGTAATACATCGAGCTTCATGTCCTCGTTGATGAACACGTATCGTAGATTTTCGTCAGGTTGGATGCGACCGATGTTCGAGGACGCATCTTTTCCAAGATTCAAGTGGTAATCTTTTACGTTGGTTCTTGGTGTTCGTAGTGGTAGTACAGAGTAGGTGTTGTAATTCTTGTTAAGCAATTTAAACGTAAGACGTTGGTTTGGGAAGCCATGATGTTTGATTTGCGTTTGTAAGTTCTCGTCAAGCGTATTGTGAGCACCTGATCTGATTATTGTGTTACGTTGTGGTTTTGTGAAGAGACGATTCGTAGGTAATGAATCGTTGTTTTCTCCTGTGAAAAGACCGGTCTTGTGCAGTTAATCGTTGTTTATCCATATATCTATCAGTATATATTGGTTAGACATCGACATTGACGTCGGAGTCGACGTCGGAGTCGACATAGACATCGATATTTACTATCGGTTTTGATTGCTGCGATTTGTACATAGCTGAATGTAGTCTTTGAAAGAGGCATTAGGTCAGTTGTATCAGCATCGGTTCTTCTACGATCGCGAACTTTGTCCGATGCAGTCTTCGTTTGAAGAGCGCGATCGATCATCGAGTTGTTGTTTAAGGATGTAATCATGGTTGTGAAGGAATCCTCATATATGTTTGATTATATATATATATATATGATTCGGCAATTATGAATAAAGTCACTTTTGTCGAATTTTGTATCGGAATAGTAGTCGTGGTGACATGTGGTTCATCTTATATGTTTGGTGAATATTGTTACACTTAGTGAATGTGACTTTCACGAATACTATGTACCTAAGCATTCCATTTGTTTGTGCTTGGTTCCAATTGCCTCGACTAGTCACTTCAACTCGGAAAGGAGAACATGTACTCCCCTGAAAGCCAATGTTGGACTGTTCGTTAAGTAATTTTTGAAAGTTGAGTCAAGGTTCGCAGTCGAAGCATCAGTCACGAATCGCCACAGAGGATTCGTGAATTAGTTTTGCTAATAAACGATTCGTGGATTAGTTTCGCTAATGAAAAACTGTCGATTGCGATGGTGAAGATTGATCCTTGTAAGGAGTCCTCAGATTTGGTTTTGTGAATCGCTAAGCGAAACGTCGTGAGACGGTAGTCGTGAGACAGGGTGTCGTGAGACGGTAGTCGTGAGACAGGGTGTCGTGAGACGGTAGTCGTGAGACAAGAATATGGTGTAAATCGCATGTCTGATTATGGTAATACAGATATTTGTTACGATTATTGAGTTTTGTGTCATCTTTGTATTTGGACGTTAGTTGTTGTTTCGTGTTCGGTAGAACAGAAACAGTTGATATGTTGTCAACGAATTGGTTGTGAAACCTGTTTGTTACTGTTAAAGAAAAATCCCATGGTGAGATCCTGTTAGCTAGATTAGCTTGATAGGAATCGCAACCCATGGAAACAGACATCAGAAGAAACAATGGAACGAGTGAGTTTACGTTCCGTCGTCTGATTTCCCTATCCTTCCTCTCTTGGCGATTCTGCTTTGCCGGATCGTCATATCCTGTACCTTAAGGGTACTGCCTTACTCTACCTACGAATCTTATCTACGTATCCTACTAGTATGCTTCGTTGGTAACGGCGCGAATCTTCAAGCGTGGTTCGGGGTAAACGGACGGACTGTGATTGTCCTTCCGTTGCCTGTTGCCTGGAGTCTTGCACTGGAAGATCGATAGATAGTACCATACACTGTACCAAAAAGGAACACGATACGAGGACGATGTCATCAACAAATGATAGTAATCCACTGTCACCATCATTACCACTACCACCACCGCCACAGAAGGATGATACAGCCCTGACGGACTGGTACGTTTGTCTTTTTCTCGACAACGTTAATAAATCGTCGTCCCACACGGTAATATGAATTGAGAATTGAGTATGACTTTTCTTCGTTTTTGCTTTGATTTATGATATATAAGATTACCGTACTCACAAAATTTCTATATAAATGTACTCTTATCTTGAATGAAATGGATATATCTCGTAACTTCCATTCCCCGTACGATACGAATTCACTAACTAACTAATAGTTTGTTATCACAATATCGATTAACTGCATCCGGTATTGGTTTAGGAACAGCATATTCATTAAAATATAAAAAGGGATTAATACCTATGATAGCAGCTGGTGCGATTGGTTCAACATGTGATTTAGTTTATGGATACTTCATAGAATGTGCGCAATTTACAAATAATACAAATAATAATAATAATAATGATACTGATACTGATAATGGTACACCGAATATAAATTCCAATTCAAAATCAAATGAAAAATACTTTAAGTAATAATGATACGAATGAAATATCAAATGAAAATCAAATGTAAATGTAAATCAAATGAAAATGATATCGTATTACAAAAAAGCAACAGTAGATACTGATACATACTGTAATTGGAAACGACGACGACGACGATGACGACAACAGCTAAACACAACAACAGCTAAAGCAATAACGTGACGTGATGAGTGACGATAGAGTCCAACACTATCAATATCAATATCAACACAACATCTGGTGTAGATAGCTTTGGCGACGGTGAACAACAAGCGATAACGATAAAAGAGAGAAATAAACATATTTATGATAAAAGATGGATGGAAACTCTACGTTTTAATTTGATTTAATTTAGTTCAATTTTGTTCTATTTTTATTTTATTTTAGTAGTAGCATTTTATTTTCGAAAAGATGAAGATAACAATATAATGATGATGATGATGACAATCAATCTTATCAATCTTATATATCCTCCTCCTCTACCAAAACGACCACGACGACGACGACGATGACGACAACAGCTAAAACACAACAACAGCTAAAGCAATAACGTGACGTGATGAGTGCGATAGAGTCCAACACTATCAATATCAATACAACACAACATCTAGTGTCGATAGCTTTGGCGACGGTGAACGACAAGCGATAATGATAAAAGAGGAAATAAACATATTTATGATAAAAATGGATGGAAACACTACGTTTTAATTTGATTTAATTTAGTTCAATTTTGTTCTATTTTTATTTTATTTTAGTAGTAGCATTTTATTTTCGAAAAGATGAAGATAACAGTATATGATGATGATGATGATAACAACATCTTATCTCTTATCTATCCTCCTCCTCTACCAAAACGACCCTTTGATAGTTTAGCTTTAGCATATTGTATAGATTTACGTAATCCTAATGTAAAAATTCCTTTAAAGGATTGATTCCGAGCAGCGGGTGCTACAATACCCGCTAACGTTGTTGCTAATACTTGTACTTGTACATCGCGATCTACTTTTTTGTGTAATAAGTTATTGTGTTTGTTTTTGTTGTGATTATTCATACGTTGTTGTAACGATTGTGGTAATTGTTGTTGTAGATATGATATCGTAGATGGATCATTGGAATCCCATTCGAGACCACCATCTTTTTTTATCGATATTAATCCCATTTTTTGAAAGAATCCTGTAATATTGGTTGATACAATGAATTGAATCGTTGTATTTGTCCAGGTCCTTGTACTAATTTATCAATTTTTATGGATCTTCTCCACCAACTTTCATACGAAAATCACCAGTATAACTCAAAGAAGATATTTGTTTATAAAATGATGACCAAGATAATGATGTGTTGTTTGACGACGGCGACGATGATATGATGATGACGAGGATGATAGTAATAGTGCTGCAGCCGTAGCTGATTTAAATTTTTCATTTGTGCTACCATTAATTCGTTTATCATCATCTGGAATAATAATCGGTAAAGTAGGTTTGTGTAACCGTCCTGCTAAGTATAATGAATCCCATTCCGTTAAATCCTGTATCAAATCTTCTTATCGACGACTCCATATTTCATTTTTGGAAGATGATGATGATTATCATTATTATCATTGTCATCAACGACATGAAATAGACATTCGCATCGGGAAGTAATAGGTGCGAGGATAATGGAAATAATCCCTTCGTTGGATATTCGTTACAAGATTAGGTCCACCATAACGTAACCATGGTGCGTAATGATTAGGAAATATTTTCAAATTTTCTTCATGAAATTTATATGTATCATCAACGACTAAAATTAGATCTAACATTCCCCTACCAGCGTTACTACTACCACCACTACCACCACACCACCACAATTGTCTTTATTCTTACTGTCTTTACTATTATTATTATTATTCGATGCCATTGTTGCAGTTGTCGTTGTTGTTGTATTTTTTAAGGTTTGAGTAAACACACCCGACCCGTACCCAAAACTATACACTAAGTTATTTTGAGGGAATTTGGAAAGAATTTCGTCACGGATCATACGTTTCGATGCCAATTGACCATCACTATCGTCATCACGAATCTTGTCGGCGGAATCGCCATTATTCGTTGTTGTTGTAGTCGTCGTCATTGTTGTCAATGATATTATTGCTTACGTCAACAACACCCACAAAAGCGTTCAAATCTTTTGTTGTTAGGTTTTATTTTAGTGCTACGCCCTTCACTGCAATTAATTGTACTATGCTCTGTTCTGCTCTTGTCTTTCTATCGCACTTTTCATCGTCGCATCATCTTGAAAACGCCACAACCACACTAAGGCCAATCAAATAATGTGATATGGAGCTGTGCAATTATGGTTTGTGGTTTAATAGAAAGTCTCAAAACATCACGAGTCCCCCCAAATTCGAAAATAATAGAAGAAAAAGGGGGCAAAAAGTTTCATCGGACACGTTTAGCTTCCTATCTATTATAAGTAGTATTATGTAACTATATTTTATCATATATATTTTTTTTTATATTATTCTTGTTATTCTCATTATTCTCGTTACATATATTCTATTATTATTATTATTCTTATTATTCTTATTACTTATTCTTCGCAAGATTATTTGGATTTTCTCTCTCTCATTGATCATTCTTCTATCAATGTTGTATTTGTGTTGTTTTGGCAGTAGCGAGCGGCGTAACCTTTGACATTTCCTCTCCCTTCATATTCCATTCTGAGCGGTTGGCTTCTGCATAGTCCAGGAATTCATCACATGATACACCAAACACATTACATTCCTTTAGTTTCTTAGCAAGCGGAATCACATAATGGTCAAAGAAGCCAAGCTCTCCACTGTACCAAAAAGTAAGTGGATCTTTACCCAATCGGCCGCTACTGTATGCCTCGTTCATTTCGTGGAACAATCGTTCATTCTGTTTTCGAATCGAAAGGTATAAATAAGTGTGAGCAAGATGTAAGCCAAATGGTAGGTGAAGGATGGCACAAAGTGAATTTTCAGAGTAGACTAACTTACCCATTTGACGTAAACGTGCCAATGCTGCATTGTATGTGCAACGTCACTTGCCTGGATCAAATGCTCCAGAACAATCATTACCTTGAGGGAGTTGACATCTTCGAAACCATCCTCGCCTACCCTACTAAGGACGGCAATACTTGATTTGGACCCGAAGACGTGGTCCCATCTTTCGTTTCTACTTTTTCTGAGATCGCCATCAAATAAATCTGTAGCAGAACGGCATTTATCACAAGTTTTTTCAAGCGATCTTTTTCTTCCTCGGTCTGGCAAAGACATTCGACGAGGTCTTTGTATTGGGGCTGCATAAGAGTATTCCAGGCCAGATAGAATTGTTTTCAGCTGGAGACTTGTCGTCATACAGGACTGCTACTCGATCTTTTTCTTTCACAAGTTGGCCGTTTGAAACACCCGTGTGGTCAACGTCGTGAATAAGAGCCGAGAAAACCACAGCAAATTGGGCGAGTCGATCGCTCGTGATATCGTTCTGGTATCTATCCACTGATCGTTTATCTTTCGATGTTTCCATGACACGGGATAACATTTTTTCCATACTAAGAGTAACATGTGATGCATGCTCATAATTGTGGAAAGGATTATCTCGATACATGGAAGCAATCTCTTCGACGTAATCATGAAGTTGGTCGGCTACCGCTGGGCTCAATTCAACATCATGCTTGACTCCGTCATCATCCAAATGACTATTGCGATCGCTTAGAATTGCCTTGACACGACGGACAAGCACTTCAGTATTCCAAGAGACTAACCGTTGATTTTTGTTCACCAATAATGGCATTATTACTGGTTTCTTCGCCCTTGCGTGACTGTCATCTGTACTAGCACCAGAGGTACTGGTGTTGGTACCAAAGGTTTTCTTGAAGAAGTAAGTTTCCTGCCAACCTTTACCTTTAACATCGACTTGTTCTGAACGCTTTTCAATCCACTTTCCCTTTCCTGCAGCAATGAGCTTCTGAGCCGTTGCTTCTGACATTTGGATTCTATCCTTTAAACCAGTGCTTTCCATCCTACTTGCTTGGTTCACTGTATCCCCAAATAGTTGAAAGCGAGCATTCTGACCACGCAACGGGAGAAATGAAAGGTGAGGAAACAATGATTGGGGTGGAGCTTGGTGCGTTTATAATGTTAGGAGGAGACTTTTTCGATTGCCGTATCTTACCTGACCACGCAAAACTCCACCCGTTACTGGTCCTGAGTGCATACCAATTCTGTACAATTGCATAAGAGAGAAATGTAAAGTGAGGAAACAATAATTGGGATATGTTATGGTTGGAGGAGAATTTTTCGAGTGCCGTATCTTACCTAAACGAAAGTTCTGCGGTATCAGGGCCAAGCGCTACCTCAAGTTGCTGGCTAAGAGATGCCATTCTTAGTTGACAGTCTCGTGCAAAACGTGTCATGGCTACAGCATGATCCTCTCGGCTCTGGAAATGACAGAACGAAAACAAGTTCATTCTTTTTGGTAAGACAACAATTATTTGAATACTCGAATAAGATAAAGTTAATAATAATTGTTGGCCAACGTTGTAATTTACCTGGTAGACCACATACTGCAACGTAACAATCGCCTACAGTTTCAACCTTAAAAACCCCTCGCCTTAATGCAATCTGATCCATCGCTCCGTAAACCGTCTCTAACAGTTGAAAGACTTGCTCTGGCTCACGTGAGCTACTCCATGCTGTGAAGCCCGCAATGTCAGCGAAAAGAACAGTGGTTTGGGGAAAAAAGTTGCTATAACACCCCCTGGGTTTGATGTTCCATGGGTTCCATCATGGACACCTTTGAGTACTTGATCTTGGATTCCAGAAGGAAAAAGAGATGCGACGACCTGAAGCGCTGCAGTCTTTGTACTTTCTCTCTTTGTGACCAAACGTTCATAGATCAAAAAGCAAATCGTGGTTACAACGAATGCGCATGCTACAATACTTGTATAAATTCTGGATGTAAGCAAGCGACAAAGGAAGGGAAGAGATTAAATAGTTGAGACAATAGAGAAGAAAAATCGTCAAAATCACGACCGATACACTGTAGAACTTACAATGGTTTCCTGGTGTGAAGGGATTCTACGAAAGCCGGAGAGGGTAGATATGAAGGTCATGAGTGCAAAGGTCTTCTGAGGTATTATTATATAGCTCCATAGGAATCATCGCTTCGTATTCTTCCATCCCTTCATGTAGGTCGTGAAATCCAATAAATGTAGCTTCAGGACCATTTAACAAGAACGTTAAGTTTGCTGTACAGGCACTTGATCCAGTAAGGACCACATAGATACCATCCGCTTTCGGTGGAAGAATATTCTCGAAGAGATGTCTGTAAGACGTAAGGCCCATGATCAATCCGATTGGTTCCGATTCGGTACTGGATAAATTAGCATACACTGGTTCCATTAGGAACGCATGTGGTTCTTCTTTTTTCCTTCCTCTTCGGGACTGTACATCCAACCGAAAAGGTCTCCTATCATAGTTGCAGACGACATCACAGTTTGGTTTGTTTCTCGCATGTTCTTATACAACTTAGCGACACGATAATCGGACAGCATATCCGAGTTAACAGTGTTTGCATTTGCAGGACTACTCTGCCAGAATGGAGCAAGAAGCTGATCGTCGGATACTGGTTCTAGCTCAGTTTGTTACCTTCGTTCCATGTCCAAATCTTGTTCGGAATGGGTTCAGTTTTTCCACGAATATTACCGTCGACTCCAATGAGATCGATTGCATCCGTTTCGTGATCCTGATAAGTTCCTTCAAGTGGACGTAAATGTTTACCGTGATCTGTCGCCAATCTCGCACTTTCTTCTAGCCATCCTTGATTTTCTACAGAGTATGCTTCCCATTCCTTGAGCTTAGATGCAGCAAGTAAAGGAATAAACATTGCGGTCATTACCCCACTCAAACCATCAGTAAATCCCCCCATGACTTCGAATCGAGGTAATGTAATGTTAGGAGCCACTTGATTACTCGCCAAGATTTCTGACGTAACACCTGCAGATAGCTGTTGAAGCAAGGCAAAATTGTACTGGACTTCCCACACAATATCGTGCTGAATGTTTTCAACAAATGATTCGTACTAAGAATAAGACACGATTGGTATGAGAAAACAACAGTAAGAGTGTTAGTGAAATGAATTCTACTGCTACGTGTTCCGCGTTCGGCGTTGCGTTAAATTGCCAGCTGTTCTTGTACACTTACCTCCAATTCGAGCTGCTTCTTGTCGTAATCCGTGGCAAAGAAGTATACTATAATACATACAGTAGTGGCAGAAAAGAGGATAAAGGTAATCATTACAACGAATGATATTAACATGGCGCTCTTCTTTTTCAGCAATTTCCAATTGTTGGAGGTTCTGTACTGTTTTCCCGTTAATGCTTGAATCACCGGCTGTACTTGCGCGCTCAGAAGTTTCGGACAGGATAGAATTAGCAGAAGAAACACTGTGTTCACTAGCAAGAGGATTCCGACGAGAGGAATATCGGCATAATTGATGACCGCTTTCCCGTTATTGCTTCCATCAGCAGAAAGATTCATCGTTAGAGAATAATATTAAGATAAATACTACTGCAATTGTACAAGTAGTCCGACCCTTTCTGAAATAATGATTGTTCGATTTCGGAATTGTTACTGTAATTTTATGATTGTTGAATTTCGGAACTGTAATTGTAATTTATGACTGTTGGATTTCGGACCTGTAATCGTAATTTTATGGTTGTTGGATTTCAGAATTGTAATCGTAATTTTATGTGGATATCTTGATGAATTGTACATATGCATATCATAAATATATCTGTAGGACCTAAAATAAAGTTACTGATATACTTATATCTATGTCCTGAAAGTAATAAGTCATTGGTTTAAGGCTCAAGGTTCGAAGTTTGTGTTACAGTTGCAGCAGGTTCGGGCTTCCAATTAATCGTAAAATGAGTGTTGGATGGATGAGTAATTGCAAAAAATGGAATGGACATTGATTGTAACAGTGGTACAGAAATTAAATGGAATATATTCGTAACGAATGGCTCACTTAAGTAACAAGTTGAATTAATTCAACTTGTTCTTAATTCAACTGGTTTTTAGAACAGTTGAATTTTCTCGACTTGTTTTTAGAACAAGTTGAAATAAATTCAACTTGTAAAAATAAAAATAAAACATAATTTCTCAAAGCACCCTTTTTGTTTCACATAAAAAATAATTTTTACTAAGACTTGTACAATGTACTACGACAACAACGGCACAAACACCCATTGACAATGGGCCCTCTTCTAACACTCTAATAATAAAACCAGCTACCATACTTAATAGTATAACTATAAGAGACTTTACACTACTATTCGTCTAGCTCTTACTCTATTATTTGATTCGTATTTCTCCTCTCTTATATATGCACATCTTGTGAAGATTTGAAATTCAACTCTGTATTCATTCGCACCTCTGTAGAAGATTCCCCCTGAATCGAATTAGACCACACCTCTTCCTAGCTGTTAACAGTAAAAAGCGCTTTCTTTTGAATCCACTATGTAGTAATCTAACCAGTACCAACTGAGGTTCGATTAATTACATTCCAACCGTCACACTTTGAAAACTTCTGACACGAGTGCTGGAACAGAAAAGGAAAACAAAACACACCTCAAGATATGATGGTAAATTGAGGTACCACTGCACTGACAACAAAGCTTGCAGATGCTAGATGTGTTTTTGAGAAGAGTCCAGGTCCAAACGGAATTCATACCGTACAGCTTTTAAAAATCTTGATTTTTGATGTTTTTAGTTTATTAGTAAGGCACATGGTAACCAAATTAGCTCTTAGCATCTAGAAATGTATTCTGTTGGCCTCCAGCCTTTCCAGACTTTCCTAAAAGCCATGATACAATGCATTCCTAGGTCCTCTTCTACCTTCTAAGTCATAATGATTGATGAAATATACTATAGCAATTTCCAAGTTCTTCTCTTCTTACTTGTTCATTTGAGATGTGATGGTCATTTACATCATAGAGATTGTGATTCACATCTACCATTCTCCTTAAAGATCTATGATGGCAGACTTCAAGCTTTCTTTGTAGTTCTTCAGTTAGTGCCCAACCATTGCATTCCCTATTATAGAAGAATATTGATAACAGTTGCGTTGTATATCCAAATTCGATAGTTGGCTGGTATATCTTTATATTACAAAGTACTCCTTTCATAGGAGCAAACATACCACATACTTGACTAGTAATTTCTGAATATCATCATTGTCTTTCAATAATGGTGTAAAATAGAACCAAGGAATTTGTATTCATCACAATATGGAAACATATCATCTTCATCATTAATACATAAATCTGCTGTATCGATTTTCTCTTACAAATATTTCCACGTATGAACGGAAGATAACAGAGGTAGTAATGGTCCAGAAAAAATACAGTGTTCTTGCTCATTGGATTGTCGTAAACCGTAAACGACACAAAAATAATAAATGTTGAAATCGCCTTTGCAATATTACGAATTTGACTGGCCTCCTCTTGAATGCTCATTAAGTAACGGAAGAAAAATTCTTTTTGCTCCCTTTTGCGCCGGCAGTCACCTCTGGGCATGAATGTTGGCGTTCTTTGGGCAATTGCTTCTTGCTTTGAATTTTTAAAAATAAGTAACGCAAATATACGTCATATCTTCGTACACTTTCAAATTGGCAAAAACTTACTAAGTACAACAAAATACACACTTTTTCTACACCAACAACATACGTAACGTTACGGCCT
>FMBT01000827.1:0-11632 GCA_900095095.1 Fragilariopsis cylindrus CCMP1102
TGCTTATTGTTTGCCGCTAGCTGTTTACTGTCCAAAGTAAAGT
The DNA here is from genome assembly GCA_900095095.1 of Fragilariopsis cylindrus CCMP1102. Classification (NCBI taxonomy): domain Eukaryota; phylum Bacillariophyta; class Bacillariophyceae; order Bacillariales; family Bacillariaceae; genus Fragilariopsis; species Fragilariopsis cylindrus. The sequence goes on from FMBT01000827.1 coordinate 44, forward strand.
ACGAACTACTTCTGTATATACACAATTCGATTCCTTTCCTAAATAAAAACCGCACATTTTTCTTTTTTTAAATATACAGACATTGATGGTGAAAAGAAAAAACAGCCTCCAAAGATGATATACATTACATGATCTTATCGACAATCGATATCGAATCCGTGTACGTGGTATACACCACACTCCGCCTATCAAAATCAGCAAATTTCGTACAGGGGAATCCCTTTAAATGTATTGGTGCCATTGGTGCACCCGCGGTGGGATATATCTTTTATGGTCAAGGTGGTAAAAAAGGTGGTCCAGTAGAATCCTTTACTATGCGATTATTACATACACGTGTCTTTGGACAATTTGCGGTACTATGTACCTTACTCGGTGTCATGGGGATGAAAGAAGTAATGGACCGATATGGAAAATATGTCACAGAAGATGAAATTAATGAGAGGATTCAAGAAATGGAAGAAACCAGGTCGAGACTCATGACGAAAGCAGAATATCAAGCTCATCTTCAAAGACAATTAAGTCGTGCTAGATAAAGACAAAACGAAGCGAAAAGAAAGATGATTTTCAAATCATTGATTCGGCGATAATAGATGTGCTGTATTAAAAACAACAATATGTAATTATTCATTTTTTGTATGGAATGTTATATCATCACTCTATTTGAGAAGGATGCTTACTATTCAAACTATTTTCTATTCTTGTTTTTCGTCCGTACATACTACTACTCTATCTAGATATTTTCATTCAATCTTGATATAAACTATGACAGTAGCACAGTACCTTTAACAATCGGGCAGTACTGTAACTTCAATTTTCTTCTATTTTTAAAAAAAACCTTTTTTCACATCCATGTCGTCCGAAGGACTAAGTCATGTCTATCTCAGAGCAACGACGTACGGACGACAATTGGCCCAGCAGAGCTTTATGCCGATATCTTTTAAAATTTAAACAACCCGCTACTGTACCACCATACAAACCTCGATGAGTTGAATCTGACGCACATCATCTTGAAAGAGAGGAACAGGGAGACGAGGAAGAAGGACAATAGAGAAGAGAAAATAGATTGGTATTGGTACTGTGATATTGTTACTATATGTAATACATAGCAGTACTGGGTAACACAAAGACAATATTCTTTTTTCTTTTTCTTTCGATGCAGCGTCTTTTATCTTCTTTGTTGTTATCGCCGCCATCATTGTCATTGTCGTCATTAGTATTACCATTGTCACGAGGAGGAGCACCACGACGACGACACGCTATACAAGCAATAATACCGGGACTGTTTATCAATAATAATAGTAATAATTTCGGAGCACAACAACAAGAACGACGACGACTATTACACGTGGTACCATCATCATCATTATCACCACAACAACAGATAAAACTCAATTCGAAATTGCAACAGCAGCAGCAACAGCAACACCGATATAGGATGGTATCTACTACTGAAGCTGGAACTACCAAAAAAGATGAGGAAAGAACAACAACTGTAACATCCTCCCATTATGAAAATCATTCCAAGGAAGAATCCTATGAAGATGCCTATTTTTATGAACCTGGTGAATACATGGAACATTTAATTAATCTTTGTCGTACTCGATTACAAATACAAATACCAATATCACAAGAAAAAGCAGATCAAAAACAAATTAGAAAGCGTGAACGTGAACCATCAGACCAAGAAGAACAAATTCTTATTAGAAAACGATGCATTTTAGATATTGGTGGTGGAACTGGAAATTTTGCAAAAGAATTAATACATCAAAATGATAATTCAAGAATTGTTGTTATCGATCCATTTTTGATTGGAGATAATAATAATACTGATAATTATATTGATTACAGTAATCCCGGTAGTGATATTGTATCATTTATTAAGGCACCAGCGGAAGATTTTTTAATTTCTCAATCCTCCGAAAATTTAGACTGGAGGACAACTATTATTAATCATAAATATGATGGATATGATCAAATACTATTAAAAGAAGTTATACATCATTTTCAAAAAAGGATCGCGTCGGAATTTTTCGTGGTATGAAAGGTGGACTACGAAAACAACAACAATCTACAGAAGAATTAAAAACAAAATCAACAACAACTGATTCACAGTCACAGTCACAGTCACAATATCCATCAATATTAATTATAACACGTCCACAAATTGAGATTGATTATCCATTATGGTCCGATGCAAAAGAGGTATGGAAACAAAATCAACCATCGATTGCAGATATTCAACAAGATTTAATGGAGGCAGGATATACCAATATTAAATGGACTGTCGAATCGTATCCCTGTAGTATTACATTAAATAGATGGATCGAAATGATCCAATCCAGATTTTGGTCGACATTTTCAAATTTTTCGGATTTAGAATTAGAAGATGCATGTAATGAAATTTCGGCTAAAGCTAAGAAAGCTAAAACTACAAATGGCAATGGCAACAACGATGATAATAATGGCAACGATGACAATGATATTATCCTTCGATTTGAAGATCGTTTGATCTTCTTAACCGCGTCATAAAAATAAATAATGAAAAAAATAAATTAACTGTACGTATCCGAGAATACCCTCATATTTGTAACAGTATCTCTTTATAGAATTCTAATTTATTGAATACTAGTAATATTATATTGTCCCTCTTTTGTCGATGCCGCTGCTGTGCCCGCCCGCCCCCGCTCGATTCGTTGCGATTGCCAAAATAGTAATCAATCCTCGGATACTGGCATTCATTCATACGCACACACGTTCATTCGTTGTCTATCTTTCTTCTTGCTCCATTAGGTTAGTTAGTATTTATATGGATATAGACCACATACATCGATCGACCGGTCGATCAAGTGTTTTTGGCACTCTGAACATTTAGTCAGATATATGATATAGAGTGCACTTATTTTTTTTCTTGTTGTCGGTGTTTCTTCAAGCGTTCTACAAGCATGGAACGACTTCCATCAACTTCAAGCTTCGACTCTTGAAGTTGTTCACGAAGGGACGTTACATCCAAATTATCAACCGTGTTAGTGGTGGTGGTTGCATCATGATCATTCTTGTACGACATGAATTCAAGTAATTCATCAAGGAGATAGGTCGACTCCTTAAGTTCGGACCATCCTTCAGATCCTCGAACAGCACTTGGATTGGAAGCGTACAAATTCATTGCGGCCTCTTTTAAGAGTGCACATGAATAGGAATCACCAATAATCAACATTTTGGCAGCAATGGTTGGGGTTAAAAATTTGTCCACGATGACTGATTCGACATACAATTTAAGTTCGGTACAATCAAACCGATTAGCCGCGAGTAGGATTTCTATAGCAGCAGTCACATCTTTTACCTCTGGTGTTTTCACGGTATAAACAAATTCCAATAGTTTTTGAAATACTTCTCCTTTCATATCAGAAATTGGAATAACAACTTCGCAATCGTCATCATCATTGTTGTAGTCCTTACTCAGTTCAAATAAAGTCTTTGCTCTGCGTGAAAGAATGTTTGTATGAGCGTGGTATTCCATACCTCCAACATTGAAAACAACGTCCGCCGTTTCGGAAGCTTCGTGGTAGAGTTCTGTCAAAATCTCATGTTGTTGTAACTCCTTCGGATACCAAATTGACTTGCTTTCCGATGCGATCTGAATATCGAATGAAATTTTTAGAGATCCATCTTCCTCCAGAAATTCTGCAAGTAGATCATCTCGCTTTGTATATTCGTTACTCATGATAGTTTCTTCGGAAAATATTATTACTTCGGTCCAGGTAGCCCTAGTACTGCCGCAACTAATTGCGACTCGTGCGGCTGGTTTATATTTTTGGTCTCCAACATAACTTAAATAAAATGATACATATTCGGTCTCAAATAAAGATTTCATAGATCCTTTCGGATAAACTTCAATTTTCCAATCGTACCCATGAGCTTTTAAAACTGGAGATTGAATAAACTTGTCACCTTTTTCTGTTCGATCTTTAAAATTATGAATTACCAGCTGGATGGTTTCAGTTTTTTCCATCATCGTTTTAGGTGGGCTGCCAATGGATGCGCTATCAACCAGGTTTTGTTTTGTACCGGACATGATGATGATATTGCTAAATTGTCGTGTAGTCAATTGTGGTTGTTGTTGTTGCGAAGGAACTGCTATCCCGTGTTTTTGGAACGTACAGTATAGTCAATTGTGGTTGTTAGTAGTGTGGAGAAAAAATAGAGAGGACCTCGACGAAGCACAAGGAACAACAGCGAAAACGTGAACAAATTGTAAGCGTTTTACCGTGTTTTTGGAACGTACAGTAGTCAATTGTGGTTTTTATAGTGTGGAGAAAAATGAGAGGACCTCGACGGAACACGAGGAATAACAATGAAGACGTAAATAAATTGAAGGCCTATTACAACACTTACTATAATAGATCTGGGTCGAGAATGACGTTGGCATTCGAAAAAAAAAAAAAGTGACAGGTTAAGTTCTTTGTTTTCGAGTTTTAATGAGTAATTATTTATCTGTCGGCGGTCCTATTTTCGTCGTTTCGTTCCAACAGCTCTTTTCTTTGTATTTCCCTTTGTTTCAATCTGAATTCAAATCAGCGCGAATAAATCAGATGCTTTTAACGTGTGACTCGACTCCATGTGGGACTGGAAGGTCGAACGGGAATGAATGATTGGTCAATCATGAATCAATCAATCAAACAACATCATTCAAGAAGAATTGTTTTGTTTTATGTTTTATTGACTGTAAAAGTACAAGTTACCATGGTGCTAGTAATTCATCTATCTATAGTACCGGTACCACTACAACTAATACCACTACTACTACTAAATATTGTCGTCGTCATTACTCATGGGATAATACTAACAGATCATGATAGTCAGCAGCAGCAGCACCAGCACCAGCGCCAGGTGCAGCAGCCACTACAACGTGTACCTGGTTATTGGCCCAAGTATTCTGGTAGTCGTCAAGTATTTCTATTAGATGGAATCTGGAATGCAAGTATTTTAGCAGTAAAGGAGGATGACGAGGAAAAAGAAAGTGCGAGCAATAGCAATGCAGATAATAAAAATAATAGTAGTATAGCCTCTAGAAGTAATACAAGAAGGTTTGATTCCATGGATCCGAATATTGATATATCAAAAATTATTACAAAAGAACAAGTACTAATCCCATCAACGATTGAAGTTATTACTGATCCAGATCATGGTTCTCTTCCTGGTTATATAGGTTATCGTGGTGTATCATTTTTTCGTACACAATTTGAAACAACAACAACAACAGCAGCAACAGGAGGAGGAGGAAATGGAGGAGGATCGGCTGCTCGTATCCAATTCCAAGCATGTTCATTTTATTGTCGAGTATGGTTCAATGGAATTGAAATTGGTGATCATACTGCTGGTGGATATGTTTCATGGTGGTTAGACGTGCCATCTAATGTATTGAAACAAGGACGACAGCAACAGCAACAACAACAGCAACAGCAGCAAACAAAGAAGAAGAAGAAGAAGAAGAAGAAATATACAACAGCGACTGCAACAGCAACAACGAATAGAACCGTATCCCAGTATATCGTCCCTATAAGTACTGTTGCTGTTGTCCAGCATGAGCTATTTGTATTAGTTGATAATCGATTTAATTCCACTACTGCTCCATTACATACTGGTGGTGATTTTTGGCATTATGGTGGTATTTTAAGATCTGTGGAATGGCACGAACGGCGCGAACGCGAACGTTCACGTCCAACCTCCTCCTCTTCGTCTTCTGTTGTCGATGTACTTGGTTCTGATTTTGATGATGACAATGATAATGACGATGTATCGATCCAAAAAGAAGCAAGTTTTAGTAGCCACGGTGATAATTATGATTTTGATAATAACAACTTTATCGTAGAAGAAGAAGAACACCGTACTACTACTACTACTACTACCAGCGAAAGTTTTACTAATCGTAAAAATGATCTATTGTCGTCGTTATGGCCATGGAGACTTTATGTCTTTCCTCAAAAGGACTTACGGACCGTGAAATTGACATTGCAACTATGGGTTGGAGAAGAAAAAGAAGCAGATAGGAGTAGTAATAATGATAATAATAATAATAATAATAATAATAATAGTACCAATAATACCAATACATACCACTTACCAGATGATGACGATCAACTGTTGAAAGAGTTAATACAGAACAATCAAATATCGCTGTACTTTGATGGTAATACCTCATCGAACGTGTTGTTGTCGTTCGACGATGATGGTTATTTGATAGCACCGACAGTCGGAATGCGAACTTTAAGAAATACTAGTACTAGTACTACTACTACTACTACACAACAGCAGCAACACCCACAAAAACAACAAAGGTTGGTCGACTTAGGAGTTTTCTATGTACCAGAACCCCGAGTTTGGTCCACAACTAACCCACAACTACATACTATTTCAGTCAATCTAAACGGTGCGATAGTTACAGAACGATTTGGGATCCGATATTGGGATGTGGGGAAGTATCATTCAAACTCCACGGCGATGACGAACAACAACAATAGCAGCAGTAGCAGTAGCAGTAGTCGGATACGACTGAATGGTAAAGTTTTGAAATTAGTAGGATGGAATCATCATACCCAATTTCCCTACACAGGTGCATCTCCCACGGATGAGCAACTTGACGATGATATTCGTATATTAAAAGAACTCGGGCATTCTAATTTTGTACGTGGTGCACATTATCCTCAAAATCCTAAATGGTTGGATTTATTAGACGAACACGGTATTGTGATGTGGTCTGAAACATTAGGACCAGGAGTAAGTCTTCAAAACCTTCAGGATGATTACTTTTTGGAACAACAAGAACAACAAATAAATGAAATGGTTGACAATGCACTTAACCATGCTTCCATTGCCTTTTGGGGTTTCTTCAATGAAGGACCGAGTCACAAAGAGGAAGCATGCAACGGATACCAGTCTAGTTCTGATGCTATTTTATCCCGTGATACGACTCGGTTCATCACGTACGCATCGAATAAATTCCCACCTCATGATCGTTGTTACCGAGCAGCAACAGTGATTTCACATAATGGATATCCAGGTTGGTACGCAACTGAAAATCCTGAAACTTTTTGGAATCGCATTGCTAACGATCTTCAATCTGGTAGTATCCCATCTGCTATTGGTAAACCATTTATAATATCTGAAGCTGGTGCAGGTGGAATATACGAATGGAAACAAAATGATACCGCTGCAATGTGGACACTTGAATATCAATCCAAAATTATATCTGAAAATGTCGATGTTGCAATATCAAATTCTAATATTAGTGGTATTGTTTTATGGCATATTACTGATTTCAAAGTCGATGATAAATGGGAAAATAATACACATTGTGATTATCTTCCTGGGATTAAACCTTTAACATGTGGTTATATTGAAGTCGATACTAGTAAGGCTTTCGGAAGGCCCGGTGGTGCCAATCACAAAGGATCTTTGGACTTTTTTCGAAGACCGAAACCAATATTTTCTATTGTTGCATCAAAATATAAGAATATAACTTATACAAGTGATAGTATTTAGAATCATTCATTCTTCATAATAATATTCTAATATAATAATACACCATACGTACTGAAAGCTTAGTTAGCTGTCACTTCCGCCCGCTCTAATCGTCTTTTTCCTTGCAAGCCGATGGGCAAGTGTACGATAGACATTCATTGATCGAAGTGTTGCCTTTCTCGACAACACCGTCTTTGGCATCCATAATAATCCACTCGGTCGTGCTCGTGCCCGAAATATCAAGCGCCTGGTGGGAACCAAAGCTGTTAACATTGATCAGCTGACATTCGCCGGCCTCAAATTCGCACAGCTCCTGCAGCACTGCCAGGGCGTGAAACGCACGAATGGAACAATTTCCGGCTAGACCCATGAGCCACTGTACAAAGATCCATCCCACGAAAAAGCGGTTCCCTTCGTCGTGGTATTCCGTGAGGCTTCTGCCGTTCGTGACCTTGTGAATAATCTTTGTCAGAGCACGGTGATTTAAATTGCTGGAAAAGTACGTTCCAAGAATCATGTAGGAAAGTATCTGTGAACGCCACTTATCGGCGCCAAATATTGGTAAAACTCCGGGCTCCTCTGCTTTCCACTGTTTGGCAAGAGTTTTTCTAATCTTTGCGATTCCAGATTTACTGATGAAGAAATAGGAATGCGGCCAGTTGCCGGCCCAAAACCTGTAGCAAAGTGTGTAGCTGACCTTGTCGGAATTGATTTGCCCGTACAATACGAAGAGCACAAATGCGTAGCATACGTACTGCCACAAGGTAGGGAGATCTGTGAAACCAACGTAATCAAATCCAGACTCGGTAGTGGGTGCAAGATAAAAGGCATAGTAAACCAGGTATGCAGGCAGGAGATTCAAAATCCAAACGTCGACAATAGGAAGGTGAAGGATGATGTACATGTGCATCAATACGATCGTAGATATGCCTGCTGCAACTGGTAATGAACACGAAGTGTCGCCATTGCCCTCATAGGCATAGGACTCTAAGAAGGTACCAACAACAATACTACTGGGAAAGCACAACATAACCCCAGCGAGCCATTCTGTGGAGGCAGCGCCATATGCGGCTATTTTGGCAAGGGTAGTGGCCGTGTTATCCTTTGGCATGTCCTTGTACAGGAATGGCTTAAGGTCCACGAGTTTTGCCCATAGAGGCAGTGTCCACTCTTGGCTAAAAACTTGCACAAACCACGGTCCCATCTTTCCAAGTCCGCATCCAATATAGAGCAGGACAAGCGTGAGTTGGAGGAGCGCCAGGGCACCAGAAGTATTCGTATATTTGAGAAAAATAAACGCGCTAAAAGGACCGTGGTACATTCCGCTCATACCAATATAGACAGAGTAGTTGAAAACGAATAAACAAATCGTCGAAAGAAAGTAAACCCATGCTGCCGCCGGCGACGGGACCGGAGAACATGCAACCCACAAGCGAGAGAGAGTGTAGGCCAACGAGAGAAGAGGACCGTCAAATACATTCCGGCGAAAGTTTAATTTCGGAAGAAAGTTGCTCCATGCTCCAGCCCTTCCGCAGAAAAAAGGTTCTTTGATTGTGCCAACTTGCCAGCTTCGAAAGATGGGAGTGTATCCGATGATGGGATTCGCGTACATGCCATCAATGCCCAGAAATGCAGCTAGGGAGCACCAGGCAATCGCCGTCTTGCACAACACCTCGTGGTAGTCCGGTGAATCGTCAACGCCGCCAGCACCGTCTAAAACTTGGCCGTGCGTAATGATCAGGTAGAGGATGGAACCGTTGAAAAAAGATGTGATCCCTCCCAGCACAAATGTGATGGCGGTCAGCGGTTCGGGGCACGCTTGGTGAGCCACCATGGCATCCATCTGGTTCCAATAGGAGAGCTTTTTGAAGCCCTTCTCATTTTCTAGATGATTCTTCAGCGAGAGCGGGTCTTTGATAGTACTGCCCGACGCGTTTGTCTTGTCGTTTTTCGCTGTTTGGGCCATTGTGACTGTGCATTATTTTCTTCTTTGTGTCAATACATTTCGAATTCGTGCAAAGATCTCAAGATCTCTAGATACTTCCTCCGTGCAACCGCTTGATTTCGCATTTTGTGGGTAGATTTTAAGTGTTCAACGCGCTTTAATTGTCTAATATTCCTCATTATAGCGCGTGCGTCATTATTGATTCATTCAATCCCGAACCAATCATCAGTCACGAATGGATCTAATAATCAATCACGTTTTCGTATCTTGTATGGCATACTGTTGTACAAACAATCTAAGTCACTTCATCTAGATCAGACAACAACGACAGCAGCATCACATCAATAACAACAACAACGAGCACATAGCTAGCTATCTGACACAAACGTGCTCGTGCTGTGAAATCATCACTCATCAATCACAACTTATTATGGAAGACGTGTTGGAAGAGAAGATAGGATCGAATGACGTCCAACACCATGGCCAGCATGATGGAGGACTGCAAGAGGAGATATTGGAACAAGCGCTACAATATATGAATTATTTTGGGAGTATTGTTTTGATATTTGGGGTTGCAATTTCATTCGTTAATTTCTTTCTTTTGTTAGTCCAATACATGACAGGATATTCATTCTATATCGTATTTGCTATTACACAAAAACAACGATCAATGTTAACATTAGATCGTATCAAATTAGAATTAGCAAGAATGATTGGATTTTCACTTTTAATATTAGTTGCTGCAGATGTACTTGAAACATTATTAAAACCAAGTCATGCATATGAAATGGATGAATTGTATAAGATGACTTTAATTGGTGGTGTCCGTACAACGCTTGCATATTTTCTTGGAAAGGAAACAGAAGAAATTTTACATCATATCGCTGCACACAGTGGGCACGAAGAACATTCACCACCATCATCATCATCACCAGCTCACTATAACGGTGGCGACCAAAAAATAGAGTCCGAGCAAGAAGCAGAGAAAACAACAACAACAACGACCGCAAAATCAGTAACAAAAGCGACGATTGCACAGAAGCAAAACGAGAGTAATGATAGTGGTGGTCCACGAGGAAAGAATAAGAGGAAACAGAAAAAGAATTAACAAAACGAAGAAGAATAGTTCCAACATCGATATTTTATTTTGAAGATGTGTTCTTGACGAATTTTTAATTAAGCACAAATAATACATATGTATGCATATTTGAGAGGGAGAGAGATAGAGACTACGTATTGTTATAGCTATTATCATAATCTACTGGTTTATACAGTAGTCGAAGTGTCGTAGGTATATCGTTTCATCCACGCACGCACCCAATAAAATTCCTTTTATTAAGTATTGCCGTCCGTACTTTGGTACTTCCTTTTCTTCAATTGCTACTGCGATCATTATCATTCTATCATTTATCGATTTTGGGATGAAGTAGATAGATATTCAACAGGTCCGACAATTACAAGAGTTGACACTTGTACAGGATTCTGTAACTTCTTACTGTTAGCATTGTTTACGAAGAGACGGTAGTTTCACTAATTTATTGTTCACTTTTTTGGAGTTTATTTCCTCAACCGTGAATGATTGATTTTTCAAGGCTTATGTATTTCTATATATTAGACGTATATAATAATATGATTATATATATCCTTTGGGTAAAATGACCTCAATACTCTTTTTTAATACACGAAATATACAACTTGTGTTATTGTTACGAATTCTTATTGTTCGATACAGGCCCAGCGTGTAAACTAGCTTACCGGAAACCGAAGACTGACTAACATCGTCGTTGTTGTTGTCGTTGTCATTGCCGTTGCCATCATCGTTATCATCTATATGTATGTTGAGTACGGTACGACCAAGCGCATTATGACTACTTCTACTTCTGTAAGCTTCGTCACGCTGTTTCTGTCATTATCATCGATATTATTACTACTATTGTTACAGTTACCATGCGTGGCTAGTGAGGTTGATGATTTTTTGAGATCTACCGTCAATTGTCACTCGATGAAATTGTTGGAGATGCAATCACTTGCAACACGATATCCACCAATTTGTTTACGTATGATACATGCAAAATCGATACGAACTGCCATCAACTTTCCTCTGTCCCAAGAAGATCAAAATACTG
>FMBT01000825.1:0-11718 GCA_900095095.1 Fragilariopsis cylindrus CCMP1102
ATATCTACTTGTGGTCTGTGTGTGGTCTGACCCTGGTCGGTCATATCACTCGTATGGTCTGTCCTGGTAGGTCATTCCATAGTGACACTCGCCTTACGCCTACCACATCGACCAACCTGATAGGTCGTATGCATGGACCAGCCTAACTAAGAGACAAGATGTTTCCAATTACAGTATCGAACTAACCCCAGTGTTTTACCTTCTCTTAAGTGGTAACAGTGGTTGTGATTATTTGGCGAAATTTTGGGTATATAAAATCTCTTCGTAAAACACACAAATAATCTTGAATTTTTCAGAGAAACATGTCCTACACGCCTGTTGACAATGAGTTGTCTCTCAATATACCAATAACAGTAAAAATTACCACATTAACTAATAGAACACTAATAGAGACATCTTCTTTACTAGTACTTTGTCTACTACTCTATTATTTGATATTTAATCCTCCTCTCTTATGCACCTCTTCCTGGCGATTCAAATTTTCCCCAAATGACCAAAATGTACTGAAACTTTTTGTCTCTATTTATGCTTATATGAAACAGATCAATATTCATGGAGGCTCAATTAAGTACATTCTCATTTTCGTGTTGATGGGATAATTTCCATTCCAATTATTATTAATAATTTTGAAGAATTTTCCTTATCGCGAGCCTATCGCATGCATTCAAAAAAACTAACTTCCATACAGAACTAGCCTAAAGTAAGGTAAAGTAAAGAAATAAAGAAATAAACAGGTAGAATTATCATGTTCAATCCCACAACAATCCTCCTACTAGTAGCTAGTACTAGCAGCAGTGTTATTAGTAGTAAGAAGATAAGTAAACAGTCTCTCTCAACTAAAAATTTTCCTCCTTCTTGTAGGCAGGACGGGGGGAGTCTTGGCCAGTAACAACACAACATTTCTATATTAATTTTGAATAATCATACTGCTAGAATGATTACAATACAGTACATTTAAAAATTCAATAATAACAGTAAAATGTTATCGTAGTAATGTTAGCACAACCAACAAATACTAATTATAAATAAGTAATTTGGGCAAAGAAGCACCAAGCAACATTACAGACACCGTGGCCGAGTGGTTAAGGCGATGGACTTGAAATCCATTGGGATTTCCCGCGTAGGTTCGAACCCTGCCGGTGTCGTTTTGACCTTTTTTTTGTCTTATCCTTTTTGCAAAAATGAGGAAGCGAAATAAAATTATTTTTCGATCTTTTTTTCAGTCGTGCACAGAATAAACTAGCTCCCGACGATGAATCGCTGGAACATCCGCGATTTAAAAAAAATTGAAAATTAGCGATAAATCATACCCCCAGCACGCGCGAAATGAGTCGAGCCACTCGACTCATGAGTCGAGCGATGAGTCGAGCACTCGACTCATGAGTCGAGCATCACTCGGCTCACGAATCAAATATTCTTGAGTCGAGTGGACTAGTTTGATTCAATTCATACATGCTTTCTGTCAGCATGTCACCCATTGGCTGTTGATGAGGCTGTTGCTTGTTTCACATCTTTTTTATTAATTATTAGAACAAAATTATTCGAAGTGTGATCATATATCAATTAATATCGGTCCATTTAGTACAAACTTTATAGACGAAATATAGATATTCGTACTATTAATAGAGACAAAAAGGTTTGGGGTGATTTGGTCATTTGGAAAAAAATCTATTAGGATGTATGTGGGTGGCAGGCATATTTTGAACCGCCAGGAATTGCCTAACACTCACATAAATCCTCTTCTAATTTTTTCCAAATAACCAAATCAGCCCAAAACTTTTTGTCTCTATTAACGATACAAATATCTATATTTCGTCTATATAGTTTGTATTAAATGGACCAATATTGATGGAGCTTCGATTTATTACATTCCCATTGTCTGTATCAATGGAAATAATTTTCTATTTCGACGACGAATACAAGTGAAAACTTGTTGATTTTTCGTTGTTAAGTAAAATGATATTTGAGTCCCATATGAGTCGAGTACTCGACTCATGAGTCGAGTGCTGGACTCATGAGTCGAGTGCTGGACTCATGAGTCGAGTGCTCGACTCTGAGTCGAGTGATGAGTCGAGTGCTCGACTCATGAGTCGACTCAACAGGTAAATTCGCGCGGTGGGGGTTGTGAATATTCGCTGATTTTGGATTTTTTTCATATCGAGGATGTTCCTGTTATTGATCGATACTAATGATAAAACAATCCAGATATATTTTGTTATAATATTCTTATCTTTCAACAGTGATAGAAGATATTAGTTCTCATAATCTATAAACATGTCTAGCTACCTAAGTTCACTAGACTGGAAACTTCCTAACTGTGTATGTAGGTAAATAGTGTTTACTAGACATGTTTTTGAGCTTAGTTGTTTGTTATATCTACTCACTCCTATGGTCAGCACAGTCCTTGGTTGGTCATTTCCTAGACTATCATGCCTTACTCCTATATTAGAGACCAACTAATGATAATGTGGTTAGAAAAGTATAGAGTTTTCTATCTGTACTGGTGCACGTTTTATTAATGATTCTGTTGAATTATTAGCGCGTTAATCGACTACTTCGATTAACTATCCAACTGTGACTAGCGAGAGGTGCGGTTAAACTACTGTTAATGGATTGAATCAACTGATTCAACTGCCACAACTGCCACACCATGGATCGCCCAATAATAGATGGAGATAGCTTTGAATAGAAGAAACACCAACACAAGAGATTGGATTACAAGATGTAAACTACATACTGTGCTCACTTTAATCTCTAACATCATTGTAACTCTAATACTAATAACTAGTTAACAACTACTGTATGTATTCGTATTTACTTCTAATAGTTAGAGATTAAAGATACTACAATAACAACAACGAGTGCCAAGCACAAGATAAATGTTACCAGCCACCCCTACATCTGACTGGAACATCGTACCCGATCGCAGAAGGATTATAAGTCCAGACGACAGCGAACTAGGTCAGACGTAACAATCGTAACAACGACAATCCTTTCAGAGTACTAGACAATTCGGACGACGATTCAATAACTGATTCAGAAGACGAGGTCCCAACTGGTGTTACAGTAAGAACTGTCGAACCAGGTAATCTAATATATAGTGACACTGGTGCAGGAGATCATATTATCTCATTCAACAGACAGTATATCAGCTCTGTACTAGAACAGTTTCGAGATCATTCCGCAGAAACAACAGCATCAATCTCTTCATTACCATCCCTTCACACACACGTTGAAGACGACGACACCGCATCAACTTCCTCATTATCTACCTGTGGCAGTATGGGAAAAGATACACTTCCCTCCATCGACGATTTCCTATCCAAGGAATATCAGTCAGCCACAAGAAGCAATTACAACTACGCCGACGCAGTGGTGTGGTATTCCGAGAAGAGCTTGGAAATGGTCTCGAAAGATGCCAACATACCACAAGGGACGCAGGACATGCATACATGGTAGATACCCCACAACGACACAAGGAACGATTTGGTGATACGACAGCAATCCTACCACCGCCCGCGCAAAAAGTAGACCTACCAACAAGTGATGCCAGTGGGGCATGGAGACGGTACGAGACCTTGAAGCGGATCTATGATCGTGAGATGCACTGGAATGCAGAGATCCTACAGGCAATCGTCAGAAGATTCCCTACAGCAATGAAGGAAACAGACGAATGACTATGGAGCCTTTCCGCTGAACTACACAGCACGAGAGGCACTCATCTTTGTCGAGAGCAAAGTGTCCGACCGAGTAAAGAAACAGAAAGCCTACATCGATATCATGGAGAAGATAACATCCAGAGCGTACGTCCCATCGGCAGATGGGCCGGTCGCATACCTCAAGGCAATGGAGCATGACAAGCACTGTATCGATATACTATCGTCAAGTTCTACTGTTGAGTTCGAATATTCATGGGAAACATTGATCATCAACTGTCAGTCCAAGATCCGCAGTAGTGGAAGACACAACAACACCTACCTCCGCTTGATTGAAGATAGATGGGAAAGTGATGTGAACACTAAGATAGGCAGATGGAAACGCTTCAAGACCTTATACATCGAGGAGTTGCAGAAGCTGGTAGACGATGGTATAGATAACAATGCACTATCAACCCAACAAGCCCTCATTGCACGTGTCGACGCTTTTGAGTCAAAATATGAGTCAGAGGTACAAACGCTCAACAACAATCAACTGCATTTGGAAACAGCTTTTCAAGCATCCAGCGTCCCTTCGATGGTTGAAAACTGATGGTACAGGTACTGTATCAGGGTCCATTTCCGGTACTGCAGCATCAGGAGTGCAGTCAACGGCATATTCCGACCTACTTCGAGAAATGAAGGCAATGAAAGCTGAACTCAGCGACATCAAGGCTGGCGGAAAAGGTGATAAAAAGAAAACTACTGACGCACTGTATACAGTATGGCGACAGTGGAAATTCTGGTGTCACTCGTGTGGATGCAACCTAAATCACGATAGCGAAAAGTGTAAGTCAGCAAGGAAGAAAAAGGGTCATAAGAATGAAGCCACCATACAAAATCCTATGGGAGGAAACACAGCCAAGGATGCGTTCTTCAATAAGTGGTGGAACCCTGCAGACCACAAGCCTTACGACAAGCCAGAATGAGGAGTTTGGAGGGAGAAAGATATTCAAAGTAACATCATTAACATACAACAAATAATAATAACAATTACATGTTAACAGCAACTACTTATTTCTCTCCCTCGCGTAAAATATTAACCTACCCTATTCCTAGAAAACAATTACCACCACTTGCCGGCCCAACAACAATCGTCACAGCCTACATGTACATTTTCCCAATAACCTTATCACTGGTCCATCAAGAAGATCCGCGGCGTTACGAGTATGCAATGTTTTGATTGATAAGTTCCCAACGACAGGGGCAATCGATTCAGGCGCTACAGACCATTTTTTGCCATCTACATACAGAGGCGACAAACACACCACTACACCTCCGGTATGCAAGTTAAATGTGCTAACGACGCCATCATGAAAGCTTCATCAACAGATGTACTGTCATTGTCTCGACTGCCACCACGCGCCCCGCGACTGCCATAAATTTGATGAGGTAACAACACCACTCATATCAGTAGGAAAATTGTGTGACAATGACCTATTTGTAATCTTCTCCAAAAACAACGTGGCAGTCACTGACAGCGCCCCAATCATACGAGGCACAACTGTCATGGAAGGACACCGTACTCACGGATTATACCATGTACCAATACACGATACAGCCGATAAGATGCATGCACTTCAAAGGGTGGATTGCCCCACCCCCATACCACTTAATGGTATTGCAGGAATGGCGACAGCAGCTAGCGCATACGAAGTGCAAACTGTTGCAGCATTAGTCAATTTCTTCCACATGTCACTTGGCTCACCATCTATTCCAGAATGGATTAACTGCATCAATAAGAATTGGTTCAAATCCTGGCCAGGGTTAAGCGCAGACCGAGTCCGCAGCTACTGTAACAAGAAAGAGCAAACCACTCTTGGGAACCAAAAGATGATAAAGAAGAACGTAAGAACGTCAAACCCTATCATTGACCTTGCCATCAGAAGACAACGTATGGAGCTAAAGAAAAAGCTACACAGTATCGGTACTTTCTTAATTGACGGAGACGACCTAAAACAACTAGTGGCAATGGATTTGCCCGGTCGATACCCAATCACATCAGCCAGAGGACACAAATATATCATGGTGATGTATGACTACGACACCAACTATATCAATGCTGTCCCAATAAAATCCAGAAAGTCAAATGAATTGGTACGAGCCTTCAAAGTATGCTATGATGAACTCAAATTAAGAGGATTCACTGCACAAGTACTAAGGTTAGATAATGAAATCTCAGCTGAACTTATCAAAGCAATCGAAGAAGAACACTTAGAGTATCAGATTGCATCTCCAGGCGACCACAGATTGAACCATGCAGAACGAGCAATCCAGACCTTCAAGTCCAAGCTTATCTCTTTCCGTGAAGGAGCAGACCCCAACTTCCCCAAGAACTGTTGGGATCTATTCATCCCACAAACCATCCTAGCACTGAATCTAATGCGACCGTCAAGAACAAACCCATTGATATCAGCATACACTCAAGTACATGGAGAGTTCGATTTTAACCGTACCCCCATTGCGCCGGTTGGTTGTAAGGTCATAGTACATGATCGAAGAGGTGAACGCGGTAGCTGGTCCAACCATGGCAGTCATGGGTTTTATATTGAAAGAGCCCCTCATCACTACAGAAACTACACTTGCTACATGCGCGATACCAAACAAAATCGTATATCCAATACGGTTGAGTTCTTTCCATCACATTGTTCACTCCCCAAGGTCACACCTATCGATCGTCTAACCTTGGTACTACAAGACCTCCATCAAGTATTATCTCAACCTCCAAGCGATTTTCCATTTCTGAACCAAGGTACGGACCTACATACAGCCATAACTGCAATCCAGAAGATCCTCTGCTTACAAGTAGATGATACGGCAACTAAGGTACCAACAAGCCCTGTGCCACTTCAAAGGGTGGAAACAATAAATGCTCCACGAATAACAAGGTCCAACACAGAAACAAACAGAGTGTATGTTAACGGTACCATCGTCAGAAGAAAATTCAACAGTGGCTACCCACGAAGCGAAATCACCAAATATGACCCTATTGAACAGTACTACAAGTGTTGTACCGCGATGGCGACACAGAAGAAATGACGTATTCAGAAATCCAACAGTACCGAAAACGGACGCAACGATACAGTAGACGCGAAAAGAAGGCTCTGATTTACAACCAATACCACATCGACTACCAAACACGTCCATATTCAACATGCCAAACAACCAAAACTGGATACCGTCAACCTTCTGTGACACGACTAAGAAGTCTAGACAGACACCCTACAGTACAGCAAAACAATACACCTCACCCTTCATAACGGTTTAGCAAGGCTGTTGATCACCTTCAACAGCATTTTGCGTTCGGCGCTTCAGGCGCCATTTGGGACGAAGGTCTCAACAAGATGGCAAAATACAGAGACCTGATTAACCACAAGGATTCAATTATCAAAGATAGATGGCTCCAATCCGGTGAGAACGAATTCGGCACGCTTATTCCAGGTTATGGAGAAACTGAGGAGTAGATGTACTGATTGGGATCCGCAGAAGCGATGTACCTCGTAACAAACAAGTAACATATCCAATATGTAGTGGCAGTACGACCAGAAAAAATCAGAACCATACCGGACTAGAATCACAGCAGGAGGAGACAGAATCGATTATGATGGCAATGTAACTACACATACTGCATCAATGGAAACAATCAAGATGCATTGGAACTCATCATTCCACTCCAGGAGCAAAATACTGTACGGCTGATATATCAAACATGTATCTATGCTCACTGTTACCCGACGCAGAATATGTCAGATTCAAATACGACATATCCCACCCAATATCATCAAACATTACTCACTACAGAAACTAGTGGTAGATGGTTTTGTATATGCAAAGATCAAGAAAGCTGGTATGTTTAAAGCAATCTGCAAGATAGCCCATGACGATTTAGTACAACATCTGAAGAAACATGGTTATGTAAAAACAAATCTACTGATGGTTTATTCGAACACAAGGAGCGAGACATCAATTTCACTCTAGTAGTAGATGATTTTGGTATCAAGTATACTAACGAAGCAGATGTAGAACACCTAGTCGCGCACTAAGAAAAATACCCATTAAAAGTTGACTGGAAAGCTGAACAATATATCGGGATTCACCTAAAATGGAACTATATTGACGTGAAGTATCTGCTCCATGGATGGATATGTAGAACAAGCACTGAAGGAATTCAACCACATCATCCCAAAACAACTACATTCAGGACCTTCCAAGATAGACCGACCTGATTATGGTGCCAAAGTTCAATATGTAAAAGAAGACTTGACAAATAAGTTAGATGAAGATCAAATCAAATTCATACAACGCGTCACAGGAAAATTCCTATTTTACGCCAGAGCTATAGATGACACTATGCTACATGCAATTAATGACATCGCATCATCAACAGCAAATGGTACTGAAGCAACATTGGCAGCAACAAGATATTTCCTAAATTATGCTGCAAGCAATCCAAATGGTCAAATCATATACCGGCCAGCGACATGATACTCAGAATCGATTCAGATGCAGCATATTTAGTGCGCCCTGAAGCAAGAAGCAGAGCAGGTGGCTACCATTATCTAGGAAGCAAGGACGGCACATTATTCAATGGACCCATTCTTGTACTAGCAAAAATTATCAAAAATGTTATGGCATCAGCAGCGGAAGCAGAAGTGGCAGGTATCTACCTGAACGCCACAGAAGCTGTATCAGAACGAAATTGCCTCATTGAAATGGGACACCCACAACCACCTACACCAATCAAAACAGATAACACAACAGCACGTGGTATTATTACTGGTACTATCAAACAAAAAAGGTCAAAAGCATTGACATGAGATTTTACTGGTTAAAAGACAGGTTTGAACAAAAACAATTTGATTATGTGTGGGGACCAGGTATTGAGAACCTAGCCGATTATCCGACTAAACATCACTCTGGAAAACACCATAGTACTGTTAGACCCATCTACCTATATATAAAAAATAAAAGTCCAAAAACTATCCAAGGGTGTGTTGAATTATTAGCGCGATAGTCGACCACTTCGATTAACTATCCAACTGTGATACAGAGGTGCAGTTAAACTAACAGTTATGGATATGATTCACTGGCTTCAACTCCAATACAAGCCACATATCGCCCAATAATAGATGAAGATAGCTTTGAACAGAAGAAACACAACACATGAGATTAGATCACAGGATGTAAACACATACTGCGCTCACTTTAATCTCTAACATCATTGTAACTCTAATACTAACTAGTTAACAACTACTGTATGTATTCGTATTTACTTCTAATAGATTCTTTTATTTCCAGTAGGCTTGTTAGTGGATGGAATTACGCGCGTAAACGACTACACAATGACTACACCACCTTCTACATCCCCCAAATATCCTTGATTAGAGTCTATTGTCAAATGATTGGCCAATTACTAAATTTATGAGCTTCCGATGGAGCTATTCATTCCACCAAAAAAGGATCTTCACTATCTCTCTCGCTTTGAAAGAAGATGTACAGATCCAGTTGTGGAGAAACATGCCTCAACCATTTTGATGACGTAGTCTTTTTCTTTCTTTGGGGTGTCTTCTGCATGTCAAAGGTCCTATATTTTTATATTCCAACACCAGCTTTGCTATTACCAACCTTTCTGTATTGTTTTCTTGGTTCAGCTTTGTTGTTCTACGTTCAATTGTCAATATTTGATTTGCAGCTTTCCTATCAACACAATAATGACCTTACCTCTCTATGCAGCTTTGGAGACTGTCTCTCCATTGTCTCTCCCCTCACATTATTCTGATATCATTCATATCACATTCGTTCATTTAAAGTCCATTGTCTTGTTTAGTTGATTTATTGATTTATTGGTTGTTGCTGTTGCTGCTGTTGCTGCTGTTGCTGTTGCTGCTGTTGTTGTTGTTGTTCAAAAGATGCACAAGTACAAGTACCTGGTAACTTCATGTGTTGAGAAGAAAGCGCTATTTTTATTCACCCTCTGTACTGTGACGCAGACAGGGTGGGTGGTTTGCTGGAATTTCTGACCAGCATTACCAGTACATCTCTTCCCAAAACTTGCTACTTTACCTCTTGTGATAGCTTGCACTTTGAGTCATCAAAATATCACGATACCATGAGCCACGAGTTACTCAGGACTGGACCTTGTCAGGTGTCTGATAATTGCAATGCAATATACTTCCAATGGTTCTCACTCTCCTTTACTGTCCATGGTATGGCAAGGTAGTGAAAGCTGCATGGAAAAACAGCGACCATGACAAGGGGGTGAAAGCTGCATATGCGAAAAACAAGGCAGTGATAGCTGCAAATAAGGCAAGAATCAAAAGAAGAACACGCAAAAGGATACTACAACAATACTATAATCGACCTCTGTCTCCTCCGCTCCACCACCACCTCACCCGTATGTGCATCCACAACAACATCCACAATACTGGAATCATCCTCCACCACTAGCTCCTTTGTACACACATTACTAACAACATCCACAAACAATACTATAATCAACCTCCACACCACACCACATCACCACCTGCTCGGTACTAAGATATATATTTTTATGGCAAGAATCAATTTGTGTTTGTGTCATGTGCAACACGTAATGTCAGTTTTTCTAGAATTTCCAATTATTTGACGCCTTTTGGATCATCTTCATACAGTACTGCTTACATCACTGGATGGATCAGATGCGGTGGATAGATACATCACTAACTACATGAATGAGTAGTCTCTCTTCTGCTCTGGCATACATACTGTCTATTCAATGCTACTGCTAATCTAAAAGGTCCAATCTTCTCCATCATTCTCATAAAAGTCTGGTTAGTAGTTGTGTAATTATACTATTGTTCTCCATTATTCTCATAAAAGTCTAGTTAGTAGTAGTAGAAGTGTACATACTGTACAGCAATCCATTATTTACAAAAAGATCCTCATTCGCCGAATCTAAGTTTCAGTCGTGTGAATCATGTGTCAATTCGTACCATAATCTCAATCTTGTAATCTCCTTTCAAGTCGTTTACAAGCATCGTTCGCACATTTAAAAAAATTGTCCAGGATTAAAAAATAGGAGTCGAATAGTGTGACACAAATTTTTTTATTTATGGTGGGCTTATGTCCTAAGTTTTTACTACCCAAATTCATGCTACTGGAACATAATCTTAATCGTAGGTTTTTAGTTTAACAGGAGCCGTTATCTTGAATTAAACATATTTGGGTAACATACTAATTTGAACGACTTGCCGCGCACAATCAGCACGCTTCTCTGCCTAACAAAATATCTGAACGTTTAAAAACAAATCCCTTCAAAAGAGTCAAAAAACGACTTAATCTTATTATCACTCCCACTTGAACCCACTTGAACCCACTCTTGAAAATAATGTTCGATAGTCAAATTTACTAAACATCCAACGTGACGGATGCAAAAACTACGTATAATAGCACGGTATCCGATACATTATCCAAACAAAAGTGCTAAATTGTAAATTATACACACCTCTCACAATTTACAAAAGTAACCAAAAGCAAAAGCTTATTACACACACACCAAACTAAAGACACATACACGCACATATATACAACGCTACACCAAAAGTATGATTTGCAACATGAATCAATTATTTTACGCGGCACTCGTTGCGGTTGTTATGACCCACGCCGTTCAAGGAGAAGATGTAGACGAATGTAATCCGTGTCGATTACTTGATCGTGATGATATGGAAATCTTTTGGATTCATGTGAAGACGACCCCATCATTCAAGCAATCCGTGACAAGGATTCAAGTTGTGGTAGTGAATGGGATGCATTTTGTCTGGTCACATATAATGATTGTTACAATAACTTGTGTGGTACCAATGCACAGGGATTAATCGATAATTTGGCTGCTGTAGGTGGACCCGAAGGTGCGGCTTTGAACAGAACTCAAATTAATGAAAATTGTCCACTAACACCCTTTCCATCAGGAAGTCCAACAGGAAGTCCATCAGGAAGTCCAACAGGAAGTCCAACAGGAAGTCCAGAATTCCAACAAGAAATC
>FMBT01000824.1:0-11751 GCA_900095095.1 Fragilariopsis cylindrus CCMP1102
CTGTGGATGTGGTGTTTGTTTAACTGATATTCATTGACAAAATTTTCATCTATAAGGTAGCTTGTTCCGTTTTGTAACATAATTCCAAATAATCTGGTCTTATATGTCTCAAATGTATCCTTGTTTCCATTCCAATGCAGGTCTTTTCGTGAGATTGATGATCTGTACTTGATTCCTCGAACAGATGTTCCCATAGATGTTTCTTGAGATTGATCTTGATATGCTGCTGCTGCAGCATGAGAATATGGTGTTTCTGGCATATTATACGCTCGGACATTGTTAGGATGATTCTGTTGGGGTGTAGGATATCCATATCCACCATTTGACATATGAGGTGCTTGAGCACATCCTTGCGTTATTGGTGAACCAAAACGTAGAGCTAAATCAGCTGCGCTTGCATTCGGATGCATGCGATGATATTCTTCTTGAGCATTTCTTTGTTGGAAGTTAGGATTCCTGGTCAACTGTGGTCGATATGGTACATTCGTATTTTGATAATGGAGGATGGTACATGTCACCACTTGGGCTTCCGCTTCCACCTTGACGGTACGTTGCTAGTGGTGATCGTTGCGTAATACCATCACTAGTATTTGGCACAGATGTATTTGCGTCACATGGGTGTTGTGGTTGCATCATACTCGGATTAGTTGCTTGATATGGTGGCTGTACTGGATCAACTTGAGGTTTGGCTTGTTGTGTGGCAGAAGGTCTGGCTGCAGAATGTTGATGAGCGGCATTTCCGGTGAAATGGCTCGGTGCTGCAGGTCCTGTCGCAGAATGTTGATGAGCAGCATTCCCTACGAATGGTCTCGGTGCTGGAGGTCCTGTCACAGAGTGCTGATGAGCAGCATTCCCGACGAATGGTCTTGGTGCTGGAGGTCCTGTCGCAGAATGCTGATGATTATCACTCCAATTGACATGAGCAGAATTGTTGATTGTGGCAGGAGGATGGGCATTGTTGGTGGCAGGATAATGGGCATTGTAGTTAGCAGGAGGAGGAGCATTGTTAGCAGGAGGAGAAGCATTGTAGCCGGTAGGAGGAGAATCATTGTAGCCGGTAGCAGGATGGTGGGCGGGAGAAGGGGCATGATGGCTGGTAGGTTGAAAATCTGGGGAAGGAGGCTGATACGGGTGATTGACATGAGGATAAGAATTTCTAGAATAGGCATGTTGGTCGGTAGGAGGATAAGAGTTCTTGAATAGGCATGTTGGTCGGCAGGAGGATGTGTATGTTGGTAAGCATATTGGTCGGCAGGAGGATGTGTATGTTGGTAGGCATGTTGAGCGGCAGGAGGATGGGCATGGGCAGGAGGAGGGACTTGATGGGCATGATTGACATGGGAATCGGACGGAGGAGGGACTTGATGGGCATGGGAAATCGGCAAGAGCAGAGACTTGATTGACATGATTGACATGGGAATCGGTAGAAGGACGGGCAGGAGGATGGGAATCAGCAAGAGGACAGGCAGAAGGATTGGAAACGGCAAGATAGTCAGGAGGCGTTTGGCATGAAATCGGGGAGGGGACGTTTTGATTTGCAGGTTTGACAGAATTGCATTTCTTAAAATTTCCATTCCGAGGTTTCTTTAAACCATCCTGATTCGAACCATGACTAAAGTTAGTATCTTCAGTCACTCCAAAATCGAATTTTGGTGTAGTTTTATCTGGTAGAGCTTGAAGAGGATCAGGGCCATATGTCAATGTCACTTCTTCTTCAAGTGGTTTTACCAAGTTATCATATACGTGGTTCGCATGCTTTTCCAACGATGTTCTTGGTGTATCGGATTCGTTGTTCACCGGTGCCTTTGCAGAGAAAGGACTGGTGAGCACTGATGCAAAAGTTCTGCCAAGAGATCCAAAAAGAGTTGAAGTCGTAGATGCTTTAGCACGTGTAGCTTCAGCAGCTAATGTAGCTTTTTGCACATCCATGTGTTCAATATGATCAGCATCGTCGTAGTGTTTATTAAGCTTAGATCGTTTAGCTTCGCTAACTTCTCAGCTTCTCTTGCATTGTTTTCCACATTGCTGCTATCCACTTTGCGTTGTTCAGATGTACGATCATACATCTCTTGTTGAGAATATGCTTCGTTGATTTGCTGTTCGATAAGAACTTCAGCAAACTTGCCGGCACTTGTATCGCTATTAGCATTTGCTTTGTGATCAGCAATTTTTGCTTTTAGCGACAACTGGGTTGCCAACAAGTCTTCAAGCTTCTCATCATCAGTAAGATCAGGAGTATCATCATCGTCATTAGTAATCGTACTAACGTGATGGCGATAAGGAGGCAAGGTCATCTTGAGGGTCTGTAGTTTTAGATTTAGGAATCAATAGTAAAACAAGGCTTTACGAAGCAGAAGAAGTCATAAAGTTTTGCGAAGTTAGGCAAATTTGTTTTATGTCTTGAAAAAGTGATTTTTCGGCGGTCGCAAAATCATCGAAATTCTAAAATATTTTTAAAAATTGTCATTTTCACCGTACTCCGTCGCGGTAAGTTGTTTTCTTCTCTCATTTTTCACGATAATACGTTGGTTTGCCTTTGTTTGAAGCGTGGCAATCCAATCGTGTTGCTTCCGATTGTTAACAAAATGAGCTGTATCTAGCTGTACTCTTGCGTCAATTCAAACCTGTATACGTTTCTGACTTAATACTTGCATCCGACGCGCGTGTCGTTTTCAAATATTGTATACGGTTTTGATGATATTTTGCTGATACTTGCTTCCGATTTGTTGAAGGTCGTTTTTGATATCTTTCTTTTTGGTGATCTGGTTTTTAAACCAATCATGTGACGCGGAAATGATTGTCGTCAAATTAGAACAGGTGCGAGCCAATCAGAATCGATCAGATTCAGTCACGATGGTGTTGA
The DNA here is from genome assembly GCA_900095095.1 of Fragilariopsis cylindrus CCMP1102. Taxonomy (NCBI): domain Eukaryota; phylum Bacillariophyta; class Bacillariophyceae; order Bacillariales; family Bacillariaceae; genus Fragilariopsis; species Fragilariopsis cylindrus. Next base: position 2,864 of record FMBT01000824.1, read on the forward strand.
ACTTGAAAATAATGAGAGTTTCTTAGAATTTAGAATTCAAATGTCAATTAAGTTTCGTGCGAAATGATCGGAAAGTGTCTTCTCCTTGTTTTAGTTGTTTTGAATGATCAATCGACAATGGTGATCAAGAAGATTTGCGATTTTTTGAAGTTTTATTCGGGTTTTACAATGGTATATGAATATTACTTTACTTGAAGAAGACGGTTGTTCAGTTTATACCAGTCAACGTGATCGGTAGAATGCTACGGTTCAGAGCAATGATCAAAAACGTTACCGTATTTTGCGAAAACATTGGCGAATATGCTTAATCGACTTTTATATTATTACATCGCCATTCTTTTATATCTAGGTTTATATTATATTTCTATTGAAACCGGTCTAATCGGAGTTTTTCATGTAAGGGGGGGGGGGGGGGGTTGTTCGTATCCCAGTTTCCTCTGGGGATAATATTGCATTCAGCTTTGTATCGGTTAGGCCGGATTCCTAACTTATCGGAAATCGATACAGTCCTATTAACATTGCCTATCTTCCTTATGATCGAAGGTGACAAGGTCTTTATGTCTCATCATGGAAGAATGGATACGGTAATGTTAATTTTTAATGAGGATTCGTTGTCACTTGTGTGATTGCCACGAATCGTCCATAATAATAGCAGAATGAGGGTAATTAAGTCTCACTCATAAGTAGAAGACGGTGTGCGTGAAATCCTTTCACTACATCAACTCCTGTCGATGATTACACAGATATTCAATATCAATCAAATGTCGATCCGTTAGTTTGATGATATGTTATCCTGTCTTCAGCTTTCCTACTAGGATTCTCTCAAGGATCCTTGTTATTCATTTTAGCTTAATTTAAGTATTGTTCAAATAGTTACATTCCCACCTTAGTTCCTCGATAGTAGTCCCGAAGGACCACCATGGGCGAAAAAAAGGCAGATTGGGTCTGATAAACTAATAGAGCGTTACAAGCAGTAAGTAGTCAAATAGGTTTAGACTAAAGTAGAAATTATGAGTACTAGCTATTGTAATGAGTGGGGTCTGTATCGTATCGTATATCGCAAGTGAATGCGATATCGTATATGAAAGTCAGTCCTGAGTGATTCTTGAGTCACTAGTATTCGGAGTCGTAGTCGATATCATGCGCGCAAGCGCGTGAGATAATAACTTATATGAGATAATCAGAAGCTGGTACGCTATCGCCAGCTACCGTCTGTTAGTTTCTAAGGTACGTACAGGTTGTGAAACTTTTTAAATTAGTGGAGGTGTGATGAAGAGGTGTGACGACATGGAATGAGGCACATATTACTTTGCTTCTTTGTTTCAACCAAGTCAACCGGTTGAATAACTCATATGGAATAAGAACTTAAAAAATCCTAGTATACCTACCGTAGTTAGCTACAATGTGTACCGGTACTATTCAATTTGTTGGAAAAACATACGACAAATGATCTAAAAATGGTGGAGAACAAGACTGAAACGGATAACTACCGATTGGGAAACTTCCTCACCTGGAACGTGGAGAGACCTGCAACCTAGAAAGCTTCCATGATTTAGTGGGATGGTCCAAGGACAGACTCAACAGTATCATCGCACAGCAAGATGAAGCCTGCTTACAACAAATGTTCCTGACTAGCTTGGAGCAACGGCCTGGAAGGTCCAGGCAGCTTACAGCTGATCCACTCTCTCTTCATCAGGAAGGACCTAGAGGCAAGATCAAGACTGGTAGGGTTCCTGGGATATTCTAATTTCGATAATCCAGTCAAGGTCTCTTCTAAATCAGCAGTATCCATTATTACAGCGATCCGCAAACTGAAGGGAAGGGAAGAGCATGGAGATGCCCTCCCTTCAGGTGCAGATCTGCTATCTTTAGTTAGATTTTCTCTCTGTTATTTTGTCTACATCATAATGATATAATTCAGTTAGCATACATTGTTAGTGGATATTACATGAAGATGCAAAGAAATAAATCTGACATGTTGCATCTTTAATTGAACGAAGTAATGAGAAGAGAAAGAGAATTATTAGGTTTTTGTCTCCAATCCAACATCTAGTAATTCTATATCCAATGCAACAACAATAAACAAGATGTGCTGATGCCGTGGGAATCCATATCAGTAGCAGCAAATCTAGTGAAGACTCGACTGTCAGTACTCTTAATGATGACATTCTGACATATACCATGGGTACAATGATCATACACAAGTCAATTGAGGTCTTAAGTGTTAAGTATTGTGTTGAGACAAGGCTAAATGCTGGTTATTCTTACTACTAATACTAATATTCTCTCTGCTGCTGATGTAAATAATGGCATCATAGTATATATATCTCATACAACATCAAGATGCCTCTATAGAGATAAGCTGGTATAGAGGCAAATGTTTACAGTAGTACTATGTTACATTATTGCCTAGGAATAGATCGATATCCATGGAGGTTTGATTCAACGCATTCCCATTTTCATGTTGATGTGATAATTTTCCATTTCAGTTCTTGGTAATTTAAAAGAATTTTCCTGTTGTGAGGTACTGTGCGCGTCACACAAAAGTCCACGTTCATCCAGAACACACCTTTGGTGCTATAAATCTTCTGACTGATATGATCGATGTGAAATTATTATATATCTTATAAGAAGTAGTAAAGTATTTCTTTTGTTCTATCTGCTACTAACTAACTCTTGTATTTGTTGGTATTATACTTACTTGTATAGTGTAGCACTTATACAAGTAGGGATAGTAAACTATCTAGCTCTAAGATAGCACAAAAAAATTGTGTGAGTGCTTACTACCTGGTTTGTATAAATTATTGCTCTGTGTTTTAGAGGTACATTCGTGGTACTATCTTTTGATGACTACTGGTCAGTCTGGTAATTTAAATCTCAAAGTAGTAGCATAGCCTGTAACTACCGATTCTTCTTCTTCGGATTCTGGCTCTTCTCCAAGGATGAAGAAAAATCTAAATTGAAATGGGGGTATAGTTTTACTACAATCATATCGTGGAGATGCGGCTTGTGAGTAGTACGATTGATGTCACCGTTCTGGTTACCCATGGTAAAAACTTCCTCGATTTTGTTGTTTGTTTTGCAATGTAGTAGCTGTTTTTGATTTTTTGTGTAGTTCTAAAGTAATCTATTTCAACCTCAACTCAATTTTGAATAAGCTTGGTTTATGAGAGCAGCTGACAATGGCTGGGACACTAGATTTACAACAGTGAAAAAAGTTGTAGTGCAAAACAATTACAACCAAAAACCAACAGATAATAAGGCACAGGTTTGAAAGCTAACAAACTTACTACTACCTGTAGAAACAATGGCAGACATTTATTTATTTGTTAGTTTGAATACATACACTTGGTAGAATGAATAATTTCTATGGAGGTTTCAAAATAAAATCAAAGGGAAAGTAAACTACAGTAGGGACAATCCTATAATATTGTCTCCTATTATCATGTATATATATAATAAGTTGTTTTTGTTATTGATTCATTAGCTAGGAGGGCTCATATTTTAGATAAATTCTTGTTTGATAGCTAAAGATACAGTCATCACCTCTACTTCCACCATTTTCTGTCTATAGTCCTCCTTTCAACCCCCTCCCTCCCTACCCCTTGGCTTACTACACCCATTATTATCAGTCTTTTCCTCCTCCTTTACATCTTATCTATGTCTCTTTTTTCCTTTTTATATCTAATTCATAGCCAATTGATTGCCTGATTTTGCTACAGCTACAGCTAGCTATTACTAGTGTTAATTATATGATACTATACCTTTCCGGCTTCTGTCACCAACAATACCACCAACAACATCTCTCTTCTCTGTCTTTTTTCTCTTTTTAGAAAGAAAGTATCATAGTCAGCTACAGATACAAAATAATCTTCACAGCTGTCTAACATTCCTTGGTGCACCATCTATCTGGTGTCTTCAAGCAGCCAATCCTCAAATTCATCATTGCTCTTGACCAATGGAAATTCCTTGAATGTGGGTGAATTATCCCACAGAGACATCCATGTATCAGTTGAATATGCTAATATGGTTGTTGTCTCGTCTGTATTGCCATAGATGTCATATGGTGCGTAATAGTACCCTCCATGAAGGCATTTTTGCACATACATCACGCTGTCTCCTTCAAAACAGATTCTGTCACACCTTTATGAGCATCAATTGGATGCCAAAAAATCACTGTTGATTTTCCATTGCGATGTCTTCATCTGTAATAGAATCTTCCTCAACAGTATTGACAGTGTACTTGTTGATTTTTTTTCATTATTACGTCCAAAGATAATTTTCGTCATCAAGGGCCATACCACTTGTTTGAGAAACTAACACTTGCACGTCAGATGCCACTTCAATTGAGACACTTCTAATTTGTGAATCACATCTATTTACAGGGTCAGTCTGTGCGGTTGCTGTGTAATGATTTCTTCTGTCCTATCATCCCATCACTTAATTCTCCTTTGTTTCGGACCATGACGTTTCTTTTCTCCTCTCTTTTCTAGTTCTGGAACAATATAATTGGCGTCTACTTCCGCCACTAGTACATCAAGAATAACTTATGATTGAGTTGTTATTAATGTTGTTCTTCTGTACAATAAAGTCATCAGTAACATCAACTGGTGTTGGAGGGAATTGCTTAATTGAGTAGTAAAGACTACACATCAGTCACACCACCTAGTAAACAACATTATATGTACTACATAGCTTATTGTTTGCTAGGTGTGTGGTTAGTTCATTGTCTTCACCACTAAAAAGTGGTACACTGTATGTTTTGAAATTTGCTACTAAAAAGCGTCAAATATAATCATTGGCAATGGGATTCCTACCAGTCCATAATGAAACCAACATATTGTATTAAAACTATATGCATTTACATTTGTTCTCATCATTAAGCTATTTTGTGAGAGAGAACAAATAGGGAAGATCCAAATGGGAACATTTCAAAAATCTAATTTCTTCTTTTTCTTTCTTTCTCCCTTGTTTTTTTAACACGCGAGCCAATTTCAACGCGGAGTTCGTTCGTAGGAATAAATCGAAGTGGTCTTTTTACATCGATACTTTCGTGATTGATTGATTCAATTCTTTAAAATTGCTTTTTGCTAATTTTTGCCTTTTCGATTTTTGATTATAAGAAGCAATGACAAATCCCCCGTCTCCATAATATCATTTTACTCTAATATCCAATCTAGTCGACACTGCAATTGATCTACCCAACGCCTATTCTTCTATTCTTCTATTCTCTTCCTTATCTAGAATTCATATTTCATAATGTCCACATACTCAACACCAACTCGTCTCGAAATTGATAGCGGTGCCACGGGTGGTAAGTTCTGGCAAATCCAGGCTAGCGGTCTGATGACGACAGTGAGCTTTGGTTCCCTTTTCAAAACAAAATTTACTCAAAGCCGAGATAAAAACCATGGGTCAGCAACCCTCGCCTCTAAGTATTGCGCATCGCAGATTAAATCAAAAATTAAGAAAGGGTACCAGTACGCCGAGGGAGTTTTGATGGCAGCTACTGTAGTATCGCTCGTATCGGTGGTGGGGAGCAACAAAAAGCGGCCAGTCGACAAGGGTGATGCAGTTCCTGTTCCGGTGGCGAAGAAGGCGAAGAGGGAAGAAGCTGCAACGACCCAGATTGCAATCACATGCGATCTGACTCCATTCATCGAACAATATCGTGACATGGACAAGAACGCTGTGTTTGCTGAGCTTGGAATTCCCATTGATGCCACTTATGAGTGCCAAACAGTCAAGCAACACAAGGAGAAGGGCACTCTCATTGCGAAAGACAAGGACTTTACCGACAATTGGGTCTTCCTTGCATGGGTTGACGGCGGAACTACAAAAGACAAGAAGCTCAAAATCAGCCAAGATGGGGTATCTGTGTCAACTAAACTACTCAGTAGCAAGAAGCGCGTCATCGAAAGTGGTTTAGCATACGGGAAGCCTCTGAAAATGAAGTTCACCGATATCATGAAGAACCGTATTGGGGCCCTTTTGTGCTTCGCGCCAGCGATGAACGGAAACGGTGGTATCTTATCGGAAGAAGAGTGATTCTTCACAACAAATACTAACACGCATCGACGATATCCTATTATATGATGCTACTGAATAGGAAATGGAACAGCAAATTTCTAGCTAGCAAGAATAATATCGTGAATCAATAGAAGTAACTTGTTATTTATCTTTGAGCTCGAACTCAGCAACATAGAATTAGCGTAACACAATAATACAAGAGCTAAAATCTAATCTATTATTATTATTTGTGGTGAAGGTTCTTCCATCGTGTCGTTGACATGTGGTACATTGTACACTGTGTACTGTACGGGGTACAAGTAAGTGAGAATAAGAAATTGCGTGACCACTAATTCATAATTATTTACAAGGCGGCGGCACTGCACGTCAGAAAAAAAAATAACGGCTAATTTGAGACTCGTCTGCACTTGCATCCCACTCTTTCTCTTTTACAGTGCGGCGGCGTGCAACGACAACGAACGACAATAATATAATAATCAAAGTCCAGCAATTCAAAAAAAACCATCACGACAAATTTCACACAATTTTTTTTACCAGGGCTGTAACGCGACATCTCAAGGCAATTTTATTTTGTTTCGACTACATTCTACAAACAATAGCTACAACAATAGATTGCTCTTTAATAAGAAACATTTCCACCATGACCGATCCTTCACAGACTCAACAGCTTGCACAATTGCTGATTGCTGCACAACAGAGTAGTAAGTTGTGTAACAAAAAGTCGTATTTGTGTTTTATCCGAATTAAAATTGTCGTTTTTGTTTTGTTTTGTTTCCCAGTCAAAAGCAAAAGACAAGTCGTGTGACGACGAATGGATGAGTCTTTTTTCTGTTTTTGTTTGTATCTCTGCTTCTAAATTAACCGCAAAACTAATTCTAAACGTACCATCGTTGTTGATATTTCGTTTCCATTTTATCTTCTATTATGTTCTTTTCTCGTCTTCACAAACAAATAAAAACGCAGATCCTCAAGCTGAAAAGCAACTGAATGAATTTAGAAACACGAGCCTAGGAAATTACTTCCAAGGTCTAGTGAGCGTCTTAGCGACGGATGGGATTGATACACCTGTTCAAGCTCGTCAATTAGCGGGTTTACTTATCAAAAATGCTCTCAAACCTATGCACGGTTCGGAACATGCATTACAGACACAGTTCACGATCAATGGAAGAATTTGGATGCTGCCGTTCGTAATAATGTAAAGGGACCACTCCTAACTGCCATGCGCAATGCACAACAAGTTATTAGTCACCCCGCAGCACAGGCCGCCGCAGAAGTTGCAGCCGTAGAGCTTCCCTTTAATGAATGGCCAGAATTCTTGCCGACATTGTTAGATAATATTCGCGGTGCAAACTACGACAACCTATCAAGGTCGCGACGTTGGATTGTCTCGGATATTGTTGTGAACGTATTAGTTTCTTGGGAGGAGAGGTCGATCAAGCCTCGACGGATTCAATGCTAAGTGCAATTGTTGATGGGATCGGCTCTACTCGTCCAAATAGGATGAGACATGCCGCAGCTGGAGCGTTAAAAAATTCGTTATTATTTGCAGAAACGAACATGGAGAAACAGGAAGAACGCAGCGCCATCATGAATTCATTGATGGAAGCCACCCGCTGTGAAGATATGAATGTTAGAATTGTTGCGTACGAGGTATAGTGCAGGTTGCTATCCTTTATTACGCGAAGCTACAGGAATACATGACAACTATTTATCAGCTTACTACGACTACAATCAAAGAGGACAATGAAGAAGTGGCAAAATCAGCTATTGAGTTCTGGACTTCACTTTGTGAGGTCGAACAAGACCTTATTGACGAAGAAGAAGATTGCAGACAGCGTGGACTTCAGGTAGAACGTCCTTGCATGCGATATGTCGACGCCGCTATGCAACATCTAGCACCATATTTATTTGACACGCTTACGAAGCAAGACGAGGATCCCGATAACGACGACTATAATTTGCAAATGGCCGGTCAGCTTTGCCTTAGTAATGTTAGTCAAACAGTCGAAAATAATATCGTCCCAGTTGTTATGCCATTTGTTAACTCAAAGATTCAAGATGGAAACTGGCGCAACCGTGATGCCGCCATCATGGCCTTCATTAGTATCCTAGATGGTCCATCATCCGATACCATCGGGCCGTTCGTATCACAATCTGTCCCAGTACTTCTGAAGATGTTAGATGACGAAAACATCATCGTCCGAGATTCTGCGGCACATTGTATTTCTCGAATTTGTCTTCTACATGTTCAATTTATTCCACCGGAGATCTTTCCTAGTCTTTTGGAGGCGCTCACGAATAAGTGTAAAGAAGGATCTGCTAAAGTAGCTAGTCAAGCTGCTACCGCAATCTTTAATTTAGCAAGCGCATTTTCAGATGAGTCTGGTGGAGAAGATCAAGCAACCAATGCCCTTTCACGTTATATGCAGGTCTTGCTACAGACGTTGTTGCAATTGGTCGACCGAGCCAATGCCGATTCGGATGATAGTAGCAACCTCCGTCTTGCTGGCATGGAAGCGATCTCTGAATTGATTTCCGTTTCTGCCCAAGACAATCTTCAACTACTCAGTGCATTACTACCAGAATTCATTACTCGATTCGAACAGACGTCAGCAATGCCAGTCTTGAACGAAGACGATAAAAATGCAAAAGAACAAATCCAAGGCTTGTTGTGTGCTGTCATTCAAAATTTGTACCGAAAACTCGACAAAGCCACTGTTTTGCCTATGACGGACCAAGTTATGATGTTACTTTTGGGAGTTCTGCAAACCAAAAATTCAATTTGTCACGAGGAATGTTTCACCGCTATTTCTTCTATTTCTGATGCGCTTGAAGGAGATTTTGTTAAAATATGGATA
>FMBT01000823.1:0-11710 GCA_900095095.1 Fragilariopsis cylindrus CCMP1102
CCTCTGATACTGATTTCAAAATGGATGAGGAATATCGAGAGGAACTTCAAAAGAGTTGAAGCTCGAGGCAAAAGACAAGACGATTGAATCGGATCCTGACTCAAAAGTTTGGTGACAGTGATGTCCCTGACTCGCAAATCGACTTCTTTCAGAACCCAATACAACAACACAACAGGGACACTCAAGATGAAGATGAACCTATTATCCTTGAAAGTCGCACCCGATCCGGCATGAATCTAGCTAACTCAACGTCGAAGCAGGAGTGTGGAAAGGATAAGAAGAAGAAGAAGAAGAGATCCATCCTTGAAGAAGATACCAATCTAATCGAAGATGATCTTGATGATGATGATATGATGCAATCCAGCATATCATCTAAAGATGACACTGTTACTAGTGATGCACCTGAAGAAGAAGAAGAGGAAACCTCCATACCTCATGAACTCAATCGGATCTTGGTGATTACTGGTCGCTAGCGCACTCCACACAAGCTTATGTCCTTAGCACCATCACCTCATACAGTCATGTAGAGGCATCGAAATCAACTCCACAGTATGGTTTCAATAGAGGGTTAAAGGAATTCGGATCGATGGGCTACGAAGCAACAATGAAGGAACTGGATGACAACCTCCTAGGAATGGGAGCAGTCAGAATGTTACTGCCATCAGAAGCAAGCAGATCGATTCGATTCGAAGCCCTGACTATCTTATGTTCTTGAAAAGGAAAAGATGTGGAAAGATCAAAGCAAGAGGGTGCGCTGATGGAAGACCTCAACGCGAATACATATCAAAAGATGAATCCAGTTCACCAACGGTATCAATATACGCTCTAATGACATCCTGCCTAATGGATGCTATTGAAGGCAGGAAGGTTGCCACATGTGATATACCAGGCGCTTTCCTACAGGCGGATTACCCAGCTGATAAGGACTGTTATCTCAAGTTCGAAGGGGCGATGGTGACGATGATATGTGCAATCAATCCTAAGTACAACAGAATATAGTGGAGAGGAATGGAAAGGAATACGTATATGCCAAACTAACCAAGGCAGTATATGGTACACTCCTTGGAGCCATCCTGTTCTACAAGAAGCTTAGCAAACAACTAATTGAATGGGGATACGAACCGAACTGTTATGACAGATGTACTTTCAACAAGATGATTGAAGGGCATCAATGCACCATACAATTTCATGTTGATGATCTGAAAATATCACACGTGAAACAGACCGTGATAGATTCAGTGCTTGATGATGTGAACAAAGAATTTGGCACCATCAAGAAGCCACTGGTAGCTACCACTGGTGACATACATGATTATCTGGGCGTGACGATCGACTATAGTGAAAAGAACAAAGTGAAGTTCACTATGTATGACTATCTAGAAGACATACTGGCCGAGATGCCAAGTGACATGAATGGAACAGCCCCCACACCAGCTAGTGACAATCTATTTGATGTGGATGATGATTCAGAACTATTGAATGAAAAGGAAGCGGATTCTTCCACCAATCTACGGCTCGGTTGTTGTTTGCTGCCAAGAGGGCAAGACCAGATCTCCAAGTGGCTGTTTGCTTACCTCTGCACCCGAGTCAAAGCTCCTACACGCTCTGACTATCGAAAGTTAACCAGAGTGATGAAATATCTGAGGTTAACAATATCCATTCCTCTCGTGTTGGGATGGGATGGAAGTGGAAAACTGCTGTTAAATTATACATAGTACTCGATGTAGGAGTCATATGTCGTACATAAGCCCGCGGAGTAGAAATACAAGCGCGATCAGATTAGTGAGGAGAAATGCACGTGTATGCATTATTGAGATAAAAGAGAACCGAAAGTTAGCTAAAAGCCAACATCGTACTGTTGGAGTTGAAGTGACTTGTCGAAGCCGTTGTCGAAGCAATTGGAACCGAGCGCAAATAAGAGAAGTGCTTAGGTATATTTATACAAATCGGAACACGATTAGGAAGAGTGTCCGAATACATAGAACACGATTATGAAGATGTTATACATATGGAAATCGAACAGATGTCGATGTCCACTTTGAACCGCTAATGCGATATATATGCATTGAGGCGAAGTGAGTTAGGAACAGAAAGTTGTATGCAGGGTTACTGGAAACCGCAATACTAAAATACGAAGAAAAGAGCAGAATTACCTCGATTACGAGAAATGAACAATTACTGTCTTTTATTGTTGAGAAATTGTAATAACCATAGACTAAATAAACAAGTGTGTTAATAACAACTTTTGCGTTTGAACATCATCGTTAGTATCGTGCCACGTTACTATAGATATATCTACAGAAAGTTACGCCATTCTTCTACGGAAGTTTCGCTGACAAGAAGGGGTTAGATATCCTGGTAGAACAACCGTGAGTAGTCTTTCAATATAAGGGTCAAGAGTATCAACCCTTCCAGCTTTAATAGAATCTACAAGACCGAAGAGTAAGACTATTATAATCCTGTTTCACCAATCATCGATTGTCTGTGAAACGTACAAGATTAACAGTCGCACGGTTTATCCTATAAACGTGCTGATCAACTTTCTTTTTAGTTCATCTGAACGACAAAAGGACCGGAGATCCAATATATTTAATTGTAATTATTGAATTAACGATCTCGAAAGAAGTCTAAATTACAATAACTCAAGTCTTAACAAATAAGAATAGAGAAGCCATTCAACTGTGAATGAGCCAGCAAGAAGAACAAGAGGATACTAACGAAACACTACCTACTGAAGGAAGTGATAACGATAGTAGATCCACTTATTCCGAAGCAACAAGTGGAAACCAAGCGCCCGAAGCGTTAGGTGAAGGAACTCGTAGTCCCCTTTTTGGGCAGACGCTAACCATCGGACTGAACTAACCTCTCTAGGTTATAACGTTCACACACCGAACCCGCGCAGAACTACTCGTTCAAGAGCTCCGACTATTAGATACACACCATCTGGTGATACTAATCAAGAGGAAGCCGATATAGAAAATAATCTTTTAAATATCCAGGTAGAAGTAAACACAGCTAGAGAAGAAGACGAAAGCACAGCAAGCGCTTATAGCGGCTTACGCCCCGGCGATCCACTCTACGTCTCTCCGCCTAGACTACCTCTACCAGATAGTTCAAGTACAGATACATCTAGTGTTCCGGAACGTCCCAGTCCACCTGAACTATTGAAGAAGTCATTGATACGTCTTTTACGCTAGGAACATTTCCAACAGTAACACGATCCTTACGTAAAAGGTTACGAAATTACTGCCAGAAATCCAGTTCCTATTAACGTACCTCTACCTCTCTTCCAGAGACTCCACCTTTACTTCTCTTCCAGAGTTACCGTTAACAGAACGCCTTGATACATTGCTAACCGAGATCTGCAATTTCAGAGTCCGTAACTTAACAACTCGACGTGCATTTGCTACTAACATTACGCCTAGTAATACTAGCTCACCCAAGATGGCGACCACTCCTTTCGATGCGCAACTCGAAGTCCTCTTGGTGAATATGTTGAAATGTACGACGGCAACAAATCCGATATACCTTGTGTTAGATCAGAATCACATCCACACATTTGAACAATTTCGTTCTATTGAAATTGATGATTTGCCAACGTTTAAATACGAAAAGCCAACCAGTGTAGGCACCGAAGAAACTCTCCATATAACACCACTCAAGGAAGTACAAAACTGTGTACACTTTTGTTGTTATCTAGAGACCGCTGCTGCCGTTGCTCTTGCTGGTGGAGTCATCGATTGTGACGATCCGTCTACATGGGATTATGCGGATATGTTAAACTGGAAACGTGCTATAACTGGTAAAGCTACATATCTTCGAACGTTAGTTATACCCGTAACGACTACAACAGGTGCTCCTGGCTCACCAACAATGATAGTTTCAGGCCCTATCACTTTAAAAGATGATGAAGCCGCACTTATCAGTTGGAATCGAAAGCCTCGAGATCCTGTAAAATACCCGACCATCAACAACGATGCTTTCTATCAAGATTGGAAACTAAATTTTAAGAGACAAATTATCCAAGATACATTGGAAAGAGTATTGGATCCTAATTTCAATCCCGATCTTCGATCATCAACATGCTCAGTACGTAGTGGACCCGACGCAGAACTAGCAAGACTTCAAGTTAATTACTTCGCTCAAATCTTGTGTGTAGTTCTTAAGAACCCCGAAGGTCTAGGTCTTCTTATGGTCCGTCCAGACGATCCGTTATATGTATGGAGAAATCACGAAGATCATCAGAATGACTCAGATGCAGCTCAGATAGCTACAACCACACTGATGAAGAAATTAATTGCATTGAAATTCAGTGATTTCAACACAAGACATGAATTTCTACTTCATTTCAAGATACCTCCAGACGGTACGATCAACTAGCTACTAACGTCATGGATGATTCGGTAAAGATAACATTATTGCAAGCAGCAGTCATGGCCGATTCCGCGTTAATTAACTCCTGGCAATCATGTCAAGATAGTAAACGAGGAAGCGCTTTAGCTGGATCATCTAGACCTGTACGTATTATGACTACATCACGTTTCTTATCAAATCAGCCAAGAATCATGATCTGTATACGCCATACAAGAAACCATCCCGTCAAGCTCATCAAGCTACATCAGAATCATTTACAATGAAGAAATGAATGTAGACTATGGCGACACTGACGATGGCATTGAACGAGTTCTTAGCTCATATGTCCGTATCCAACGAACCTATGACCGAACACGCTGAAAGTACAATGCAAGCCTATGCAGCATTCCAGAAGAACCGTCGTCCTCCTCGTGAGAGAGACCTGACACTGAAATACCGAAACCAATCTTCGAAAAGTGTCCAAGAGATTTACGGATTGCATGGAGTAAGGCACCCAATGATATTAAGAAACAGATTCTTAAAATCAAAAACCATCCCACTAAGCAAGGTGCTAAGAAAAATAGTGAGTTAGGTGTCTACATTAGCAATTTTGAAGGATATGACTCCGACGCATCCGGCCAATCAGAGCATACCTACGTATACGAGCTGATGATGCTGACGATACATCTGTCATAGAAGCAACTGATTTGACGGCAAATGCAGCAAGACGAAGACAGCCCAATCAAGGTATACTCAAGAAGAAGGAATTACCAAGGAAGACTGAGCTGCCTTTAGCCGATCCACGTCGATTCATGGCCAACAAAACCACACCAGTAATAGGTAAAGATGGTAAAGTTGTTGGTCATATCGCATATACGGCAGCTATGGCTAAAATCAATCATCGTTTTGATCAAATCGATTGTCATCTACCAAATACTTCTAAAGACAACTACGTCGTCTCCGTTAATGCAACGAAATTCTTTAATGAACCACTCGCATTAATGGATGGCGGAGCTAATGGTGGAATTGGAGGCAGAGATATGAGACTCATGTCTTACAATGCTGACGACGACGTGTCAATATAGGTATTGCAGGTGATCATCAAATGACTGGCAAGAGACTTGGAACATTTTGTTCTGTAATTGTTACAAACAGAGGCAAGATTCTAGCCATATTTCATCAATATGCTCATGTACCTGAACAAGAAAATCGATCCACTCGAAATGTCAGTTCCAAGCGCATAATAATCTCGTTGGAGATACAGCGACAGCCTATGGCGGCCACAACGTATTCAAACTGCAGACGGATATCAGTTACCATTATCTATACGCTCTGGACTACCGTACATTCGCCAAACATATCCTACCAATGATGAATTAAGAACTTACACATGTACAGTTTACCTCACCTGCCGAATGGAATCCTAATCTGAATGACGATAGCCGTACACCTGAAGAAATGCTCAAGCAATTTCCTCCTATGCCACGTTCCGCTATCAACGAGTTCTACGATCAAGAAGGTAAATTAATTACGACTATCTTTCTAAACAAGAACATAGACCAATACGTGCAACAGTTCAAACGTTGAAATTGAACCTGACGATGATGACAGTGTTGGATCTATGCCTGGTTTACAATGTCGAGCTCAAGAAGAAGATTCCTCAGGTGATGAAGAAGATTCCTCAAGTGATGATGAACCTGTAGTTAATAAATTCAAGCAACCAACTACAATTGTATGGAACGATCCAATCGATGACTCCAATGGGGAGAAAATTGAATGTCCTCGACTTAGAAAAAGTAAGCTCAAACGCCGTATCCGAATCAAAGAGAAACGACTCAAAGCTGCAGCCTCTAAACAAGAACTGATTGATAAGAAACCATCTGCTGTTACAGCTAATGATTTACCAATCCCAATTATTGATAATATGGTCAATGATAACGAATCCCCTACAATGGTAGACGGCATCGAGTTCTTTTCAACGGATCCTCATCCACTTCAACCTAATATCATCGACGACGTTATTGAAGAAATGAAGATGGAGATCTACTATTCTACGATTCAGTAGATAAACCCAGGACTCCACAGTATTCGTAGATACAAAATCAGACACCTCGTATCTTGATGACTTATCTACCTTCAGACCGACTGAACACGAATACTGGGAAGACTTTTTAATGGATGAATCTACTCAACGTCTAATCTATCAAGGAAGACTCGATTATTATGAACAATATGACATTAATGCTACCGACATTGCTAATGTAATGAATCCTCTTACACCAAGATATTCTGTACCCACGGTCATCGATTATGAATCCAAAAGGAAGTACTTTGCACATCTACCTGCTTCTGTTGTTAAAGCTACCTTCAAGCATACAACTCAAAATATGAAACTACCCCAGCCTCATATCTGCACAAGATGTTCAAATCACCTAATCCTTCTGCGAATCTCAAACCCGTGATGAAGACGATGCCACCGACATGATCTATTCAGATACTCCTGCATGCAACGGTGGTGAGAAATGTGCACATATCTTCGTGGGACGAAATCGAAACTCACCGATGCATACAAAGTAAACATCAGAATGCTGAAGACTTTCTACTTTGCTTCCAAGATCGTGTCCGTCAAAGAGGATGTCCCACTGGACTAGTAGCAGATAATGCTCCTATGTATCGAGGATGGAAAAACGCAGTGTACCTTCGAGACATTTGTATTCATTATGGCAATGCGAATCCAAATATCAGCACCAAAACTATGCTGAAAATCGATGGCAAACCGTCAAACGGTACACAACCGAGTAATGGACCGCAGCGGTTGCCCTCCCTACGTTTGGTTTCTAGCATTATCCTATGTTATATTCTGTCTCAACAATTGTGTTGATCCAACCATCGGAGAGGGAAACAAGAGCCCACTACAAATCGCAACATTTCAAATGACTGATATTAGCCCTCTGCTATACTTCTATTTTTGGGAACCTGTCTATTATCTCGTTGATGAATCAGAACAGCATTTCCCAAGTAAGTCCAAAGAAATGAGAGGTCGATGGGTAGGAATCTCTGAACATATAGGTAACAAGATGACCTACAAAATCATTTCCGATACAACTGGAAACGAAATTTGTCGTTCAGCCATACGTACTGCACGGGACAATACGATGAAGAACCTACGCGAAGATCCTGTCACGGTAGACAAAGATCTATTCAATGTTGAAAATATCCTTTCTCCGGCAGAAGATATTGCTAACAATAAGTTAAAAGAAGTAACCTCGGGAAATACTTTTAACGATTTTGATGAATCAGCAATATCCAAGGATATCGAAATTCAACTCCAGGCAGAATTAGATGCAAGATTTAACGACTCGAATGAACAGCAGACTGGTCATTTTAAAACGGCGTCGCCAAAACGTGCATCTCCTACTGGACCACAACGTCATGTAAAACAGAAACGTTTAAGCGACTTAAATCCTCTGGATAAAACTAAGGATAAAGGTTTACGACGTAGTTCACGACATAAACCCCTTCAAAACTTAACGTTAAAGGAGTTACCACACTATTGACCCAAGTCAATAATACTGATATCAACCATCCCACCAACCCACAGCCGTCTACCGCAACTCGTCAACAAGTCCTCAAGCAACGTGACACATCTATCAAGGAACAGCTAGATTCATTTGTCTATCTTCGAGAAAATGGGGAGAATGAATATCTTTTGGGAAAAGAATTTGAGTTTCCTCTTAAAGACGAAAATGGCAACGCGATACTCGGAGACGACGGCAAACCGTTGGTAGCAATAGCGCCCCCACCAAGTGATCTAGTAGGAAGAGTTTTCCTAACCAAACCCGACGAGAGAGGTGAAGTTAATAGAGCACGAGTTGTAGAACTTATCAAAGACTTTGAAGGCAAAGTTGAAAAGGATATGAATCTAATCAAGTTCAAGCTAAACTATGATCACAGTTCCCAAGAAGACATCATGTCGTACAACGAAATTCTGGACTACATCGAAAGAGAACAGAACAATGAAGACGGACATCATTGGAAAATTTCGTACTATCTTAGGACACGTACATACTCCTGTGGGACACAAGGATAGAATGGGGAGTGACTACAACGTCAGAACAGCTTGGGAAACGGGAGCAATTTCGGTTGAACCATTGGACTTCCTTGCTAAGGACATTCCTGTTGATCTTGCTATCTATGCCAAGAAATTTGACCCTACTCGAATTGGAAGGATGGAAACGCTTTAAAAGAATTGCTAACCGAGATAAGCATATTCGACGACTTGTGAAACAAGCCAAGCTACGATCCTTCCGTGTTACTCCTAAGTACAAGTATGGATTCTCTATACCGCGTAACTACAAGGAAGCCCTTGAGTTTGACGAAAGGAACGGTAATCATAAATGGCAAGAAGCAAATGTATTGGAACATGCACAATTAACGGATTATGCAGTATTCAAGAACAAGGGAGAATTCCATGATGCAAAGATACCAGAAGGTTATCGCAAGATCAAAGTTCATACTATCTTTGATGTGAAACACGATGGCAGGCATAAAGCTCGAGTTGTAGCTAATGGTAACCTAACGGGATACGCCACTCGAATCTGTTTACTCAGGTGTTGTTTCATTACGCGGATTACGTACATGCATATTCTTAGGAGAACTTAACGGCATGACCCCATGGGCTACTGATATTGGAAATGCTTATCTTGAAGCAAAGACCACCGAAAAGGTATGCATCAAAGCAGGGCCAGAATTTGGGGAGCTACAAGGAAACCTTCTTATCATCGATAAGGCTCTTTACGGATTAAGACTTAGCGGAAAAGCATTCAACATTTTGCTATCTGATTGTCTACGCGACCTAGGATTCTACCCATCCAAAGCAGAATCAAGTATTTTCATGAGAAAATGTCCTACAAGAGACGTGTACGAATATGTGGCCACATATGTTGATGACCTATGCATTGTTATGGAGAACCCTAGGAAGTTCCTAAACCAGCTGTCGTCAGCACCGTACAACTTCAAACTGAAAGGTTCAGGAGAAGTTAACTTCCACTTAGGTTGTGAATTTGAGAGAGACTCTGATGGAGTATTATGTATGGACCCAAGCCGGTACATAGACAAGATGGAAGATGCCTACAAGCAATATTTCAAGGAATTGCCTAACCAGAAGCACAGATCACCGCTAGTGAAGGGAGACCATCCAGAACTTGATGTAACCGAGTTTCTTGACCAAGACGGTATTGAAATATATCAATCATTAATAGGAGCTATGCAATGGGCAATCTCTATTGGACGATGGGATATACAATCCGCAGTAATGAGCTTATCAAGCTTTAGAGCGCAACCACGAAAGGGACATCTTGAAAGAATCAAGCGTATCTACGGATTCTTATGCAAGTTCAGGCATTTCAAACTACGGTTTCGAGTTGATGAACCAGACTATTCCGGTATTCCACCAATGCCACCCTACGATTGGAGCCATTCTGTATATGGAAACCCAACTGAAGACATCCCTAAAGATGCACCAACTCCACTGGGAAAACGAATCGTTTGACCCATTACTTCGATGCAAATCTAATGCATGACGTACTATCAGGAAAAGCAGTTACAGGTGTAGTTCACTTCTACAACAAGACTCCCGTCGATTGGTATTCCAAGAAACAATCTACCACGGAAACCGCAACGTACGGATCTGAATTCCTGGCATGTCGAACCTGTTTCGAACAGATCATTGATCACCGACAGTATCTACGATACCTTGGAGTACCAGTAGGAGATGAAGACTACGCATGGGGAGACAATGACGCGATGATCAATAGTGCAACCATACCGGACGCAAAGTTACATAAACGACATAACATTCTGTCATTTCACTTTGTTAGAAGCTTAATTGCAAGTGGTTTCATTAATCTGCAACATATTAAATCGGAAAGTAATATTGCAGATATACTTACGAAACATTGGGGTTATCAAAGTACGTACGAATTGATCCGCCCAATCTTTCATTTTGGAGGTAACACGGCCGCGTTATATTTTGATGATACATTAGAAGTCGATCGTCACATTACTGAATCGGAGTTAGCAGAAATCGTTACGACCAATGGGGAGTGTTAAATTATACATAGTACTCGATGTAGGAGTCATATGTCGTACATAAGCCCCGCGGAGTAGAAATACAAGCGCGATCAGATTAGTGAGGAGAAATGCACGTGTATGCATTATTGAGATAAAAGAGAACCGAAAGTTAGCTAAAAGCCAACATCGTACTGTTGGAGTTGAAGTGACCTTGTCGAAGCCGTTGTCGAAGCAATTGGAACCGAGCGCAAATAAGAGAAGTGCTTAGGTATATTTATACAAATCGGAACACGATTAGGAAGAGTGTCCGAATACATAGAACACGATTATGAAGAGTGTTATACATATGGAAATCGAACAGATGTCGATGTCCACCTTTGAACCGCTAATGCGATATATATGCATTGAGGCGAAGTGAGTTAGGAACAGAAAGTTGTATGCAGGGTTACTGGAAACCGCAATACTAAAATACGAAGAAAAGAGCAGAATTACCTCGATTACGAGAAATGAACAATTACTGTCTTTTATTGTTGAGAAATTGTAATAACCATAGACTAATAAACAAGTGTGTTAATAACAACTTTTGCGTTTGAACATCATCGTTAGTATCGTGCCACGTTACTATAGATATATCTACAGAAAGTTACGCCATTCTTCTACGGAAGTTTCGCTGACAAGAAGGGGTTAGATATCCTGGTAGAACAACCGTGAGTAGTCTTTCAATATAAGGGTCAAGAGTATCAACCCTTCCAGCTTTAATAGAATCTTACAAGACCGAAGAGTAAGACTATTATAATCCTGTTTCACCAATCATCGATTGTCTGTGAAACGTACAAACTGCTGTGGTCAGTAGACGCATCATTTGCTATACACAAAGACATGCGAAGTCAT
Organism: Fragilariopsis cylindrus CCMP1102; assembly: GCA_900095095.1. NCBI lineage: Eukaryota > Bacillariophyta > Bacillariophyceae > Bacillariales > Bacillariaceae > Fragilariopsis > Fragilariopsis cylindrus. The sequence continues at coordinate 11,317 of FMBT01000823.1, forward strand.
ACTGGTGCCGTGTTAACATGGGGCCAGGGGGCACTGATGTCGATGTCCTTAAAGCAAAAGATCAACACGAAGAGCTCCACTGAAGCAGAATTGGTTGGAGTTGATGACGCTATGAATTTTATTGAATGGATTCAATTATTCGTAGGGGAACAACTCAAGTCAATTAATCCTGATTCAATCCTTAATAAGATTGGTTCAGATGTTGTCATTCAACAGGACAACACAAGCACAATACAACTCGAAAACAATGGACAAGCATCTAGTACCAAGAGAACTAGGCACATCAATATCCGATACTTCTATGTGACAAGCAAAATCAAAGAAGGAAGCATTCGTGTGATATATCATCCCACAAAGGAGATGGTATCAGATTATTTGACTAAGCCATTACAGG